>JASCZI010090720.1:42957-55084 GCA_036250425.1 Stylosanthes scabra
AACACCTTTTCAGCATTGCTGAGGTGCTCTTATAACTTCCCCGGTCGCTTGGATTTGAAGTCCATATGTGTTTGACAGCGAATTCTTCGCCACTTTTAAGGACAACCCTGTAAACATTCCCTGATCCTCCTTTGCCAATCAAGTTCTCAGCCTTAATCCCATTAATGATTTCGCTCTGGTTGAAGTTTAGCAAGTGATACTGCTTGATATCCCAAGAATTAGTCTTCAGAACTGGCTTCTCAAACTTGTCCTGCTTCAGTTTCAAGAAGAGGATATAGCACAAAGAAACAGCAATAACCATTAAGGCAGCAATCAAACACAGCACAAGTGTTCTGATTCGCCTTGAGCCACCGGATTCCAAGGAGCATGGCTTGAAATTCTTCAAAGTCTGGCTGCATAAGTCAGGATTCCCAATGAAACCATCTTTGTAAGCTGCTATGGCAAGTGAATCTGGTATGGGACCAGACAACTGGTTGTTTGATAAATCAAGAAGGCTAAGCCTTTGTGAAGATAAACTGGATGGAATTTCGCCGTAAAGTTTATTCGAGGACAAGTTCAATGAGTTGAGTGTAGGTAAAGATCCAATACCAACCGGTATTTCGCCGAAAAGAGAGTTACCAGCAAGGTTTATTCCATTAAGAGAGACACAAGAACTAATAGAATCTGGTATAACACCAGAAACATTGTTCATGTTCAAATTAAGAGTAGTTAGCTTATTCAACTTGCCAATAGTATCTGGAATTTGTCCTGAAATTTGGTTTGAAGCTAACTCAATTGATACCAATGAAGAAGCTTCTGAGATTTCCATTGGTAACTCACCTGAGAAGTTATTGTAAGACAAGAAAATCTGAGCAAGTGATTTTGCTTTGGCAATATCACTAGCTATTGATCCTTCTAAATGATTCATTGTAAGATCAATGATTTGGACATTTGGCAATCCCCATAGGCCTGAAGGAACAACACCAGAAAGCGAATTGCGGCTCACACGAAATCGAACCATGGATGAACAATTAGCATATGTTTCAGGTATGGTTCCAGTGAAGCTGTTGTTCAAAAGTGCCAAGTCTGTCATATAGTTGTTCTTGCACATATCAGGTGGTATGGAACCGGAAAGCGAATTATCCGAAACATCAATGTAATTCATTCCTCCATAGGAACCAAGCTTCTGAGGGAGAGGACCAGTGAGCATATTATCATAGAGAGAAAGATTCTTCAGGCTTTTCAATTCTCCAAGCTCTTCTGGAATTGTACCTGATAATTTGTTCTGAAAAAGCTGCAATGATGAAAGGCTTTTCAATGATGAAGTTATCTGAGAAAGATCACCCTCAAGCTGGTTATTAGAAGCATCAAAAGACACAAGATTTGTAAGGTTACCAAAGCCAAGAGGGATTTTCCCACTCAAGAAGTTATCATAAAGCTCAAGCTGCCATAGCCTTTGAAGATTCACAATATCTTTTGGAATCTCACCAGTTAAGTAGTTATCTGAAAGCTCAAGATTCTCAAGCTTTGTGAGATTCCCAATACCAATTGGAATATTCCCAGTGATGCTGCAATTTGTGAGGTAAAGCCAATACAAATTTGAAAGCTTCAGAACCTCTAAAGGGAAATTGCTCCTCTCCAAAAGGTTATCACCAATGCTCAAGAATGTGAGTGCTGTCAAATTCTCCAATGATTTCCATGGAAATGCACCAGAGATTCCACTTGCATTCAAATTCAAGTACTCCAACTTGTTCAGAGTTGACAAATCAGGAACCAAGCCAGTGAATGAATTCCCACCCAAATCCAAGTATTGCAAGTTCTTGCACTTCTTCAAGTCATCACTGATGATCCCGTGTAAGAAATTGGACTCTACAGAGATTTTCTTCAGCATTTGAAGCTCACAGATTGAGTCAAAAGGAAGAGTTCCATATAATCGTCTACTTGCAAGATTGATTTCTGAGACAGAACCATTGGAGCACACAATCCCGGTGAAGTTGCAATGAGAATTGGGTTGTGTCCATGAACTGAAAACATTTGGTTCTGAACTTTGAATAGAGGACTTGAAACTCATAAGAATTTGACCCTCATTTTCGTGAGAGGAGGTAACGAAACAGAGCAAAAACAGAGCATTAAGAAGAAGTATAAGAAAAGTAATAGGCCTCGGCGAACCGTGGCGGAGAATTATGCCGGCGAACATGCCTGCCGGTGATGGAGGATTAGTGAGGAAAGTGGGTGGGAAATTGGAAATGGAAAATAGTTTGAAAGAGAAGAAGAAAGTGGCATGTGAAAGGTGGCTTGTTTGTGACTTGTGAGTTGGAAACTTTGTTTTGGTGTTTGGTTTCACATTTTGAAGAAAAATTGATTCACATGGTCAGATAGAAAATCAGACAAATCATTGATTTGATTTGTGGCCGGTGCTTGCTTGTTAATTGTTATGGTGTAGATTTGGATGTTAGAACTTCAAGATTTGTTTAATGGTCATGTGTGAAGATTTCCATGATCTTTTCCTTTCTTTATTTTCTTTCTTTCTTTAATTTATCATTTAAATACATAATCTGATCCAACGACCAATACAAGTTCCACATCGGGCCAACACCTGAAATAGAGCATTATAACGTTTTCAACTCTTCCATCATATAAGCTAGCTTTTATGATAATGGTTTTTTTAAGGGCTTGTTGCTTATAACGATGGTATTTTCATTGAAAGTCGATAAATCGAAAAGAATTATTTATGGAGAGTTCTGACCAGCAAAAAATCAAATAAAGTACAATAGGGTGCAGCCGTTGGGACGTTGAAAAAAACTACCTACAAAGAGTTTTGATCGGCAAAAAGCGTCTTGTTGCTCGTAACAATGACACTATAATATATTAGTTGAGTATTTGAAAACAAATTAGAAAGAAAATTTATTTGTATTCATTTGTCATGAGACATTTGGTTGATTATGCTGGCATGGACTATTTTAGGTAGAATGAGTGCAAATAAGACAATTTTAATAATTTTGTATTGGTTTGCTGTGAATTGTAACTTGTAAGTGTGTCTACCTAACCAAAATACATCTGGAGCATTTTTGTGAATATTGAGGAAGATTATGGACTATGTTTACTCTTCTTATGACTACAGATCTTAGTTTGATTTCCTTAAGGTTTGCATAGAAGGTGAAAATTAGTGTTTCTACATAGGGAGTTACGATTTCTTTAAGTTTTTTCAGTCAACTGAGGATTTACCTTATTAATTTATCAGTTACATTATTATTTTTGAAGGGTGTGAAATAGCATGGAATAAATGAGAAACACTTTACTTCATTACGTGTAGGCTGAGTAATTGAGTTAGCTAGTCAGATCTTGATATGGTTTATGTTTTAAATATTTGTGAAAATTTTTAAAAATATTCCTAACGTTTAATTTGATTCAATTTTATTTCTAACGTTTTCTATTGGTTTTAATTTTACTCTTAATCGTTAAAAATTTTACCCTCAATTTTTTCAACGATTAAGGATAAAATTGGAACCAATGGAACCAATCGAAAACGTTAAGAGTAAAATTTAACCAAATCAAACGTTAAGGGTATTTTTAAAATTTTTCATAAATATTATAAACATAAATCATATTTTACCCAATAGAATATTTGAAGCCTTTGATTTAGTTGGATAATAGTAAAGTTGGAAATAACAATTTTTTTAATATATTTTTTTTGTGACTATTTTTTTAATATATTTAATGTTGTACAAAATTTTCTTAAAGCATTTGATAACAATTTTTTTTTAAAAAAAAGCATGTTAATTTATGGTTCATGACTTGATGTTGATTAAGCAGTGTGACTGTGTGAGACTATAACAAGCAGTCAAAGCATCAAACTTAGGATAAGATTAGTATTCGTGATATTTGTAAAGTTCAGTTTTCAGTGCTAAAAAAGTAGGAATAGGCTAATTTGCAGAAAGGTAGTACTTATTAATGAACTTTTGTGTCATCCCAAATACCTAAAAGGGATTATACTAGTTGACTAGTGTGTAAAAAAGATAGACATTAGACTCAATGATTGGTATTTGGTGGGACAGTGAATTTACCCATACGGCCATACCAGAATTGTCACTTGTTCATTTGCAGTAACATTGTTAATTTCACTCCGAGATAAAGATAGATTAAAAAGATTGTGTGGTAGTGGTACAGTACTAAAGAGTAGTACTTGAAGAATCATGGAACACGGGTTTGGTGTTTGGTGTGAATACGTGTGGAATGTGATTCTGTGGCCGCCGTAGTTGACTTCACACACCATCGTTCATTCCTTTCACAGTATGGTGTATGGAATTATTAAGTCACAAATTATTTATAGCTTTATTTTTATTTTTGATAATATTAGATGAATCATTATATATATTTGTATACATTATTTAATAGTATAAAAAATATAAATATTAGAATAATAAAACAAAACTTACATGTAAGAAAAAAATAAAAAGTAAAAACAGTTATAAAAGAATAAATTAATCACTTTAAAATTATTAATTTAATAAAATTCATATATAATAAAAGTTATAAATTAAATAGTGATTACTCTATCATTTTATTATTTTATCAATTTTTTATTTTAGAAGATAAAAAATTCACAAAAAAAATAGACACTTTAAATTGTTACTGAAATATAATTATAATCACATTTATTATCAGTTAGATATTTGGTGATAAACTCATCGTGTAACTCTCGACGAAAGGAGTAATTTAATTTGTATCTTTTAAATATTAATTCAAAGTGCCTAATTAAAAAAAAAATTAATACATATATAATTTTTAAAACCATTTAGATTATTAAACCATTTTTCATGATTGAGTCATATATATATATCAAATAACATAATTCATGTTCTATTATTATGTGGTTATGTCAATACCTTAACTAGCTATTTTTAAAAATTTCTTACAAAATTTAACATTTTAAACTATTATTAGCTGATTAGGGAAAATATAAATAGAAGTTAGGCCTGGACGTGTATGGTCGCGATTACAATTTACAAGCATGTAATTATTATTGAAGCAGAAATGTCAAAGTGATGAAAGACATGTTTATCTAACTTCAACTATTCAGTGATTGCTTAAGAACACCCTTTTCTCGTATAGTCATTATTATGAACTATGAAGTGAGCTTGGGCACCATAACAAGTAACTAAAATTATTAACCAATTTAAATTAATCTAATAGTCAATTTATTAGTCCATTTAAATAAATGTTAAGAATTCGAATTTTGTTTTATATATATAGTAATTCATTGGCCAAACCTTATGAAATTCCGACGAATTAGTATTTAACTTCTGGTTGAGGAATAATATGATAAACCAAAGGAAGTAACTCGAACCATTATGAGCATCTATTTGAACTTCCAAAACTAAAGGAGAATTAGGTTAGACGATAATGCAATGCGATGATAGATCTTTAACCATTTTGCCCACAATAAAGTTATCTATCACAAAAGATAAATTCCATTTGAGTTGTTCAAAATGTGTTTGTATACAAATTACATTAAGTTTTATATAAAAATAATACTATGAAGCTAATATTAGAGAAATTAATAGAGAGCCAATTAATTTAATTAGAAAAATAGTAAATAGTAAAAAAAAAATAATATTAACTTTCTATTATCTCTTTAATATTGATTACTAAAACTTTCTCTTTATATAAATATTTCTAAAAGTAACATGCGAAAATTACCTATCATGCACAATATTTTTTCATATCTAAAAGACTAAAATGAGATCCGAGAAACTTTATGTAGAACTTGCGTTGATGGATTCCTCTTCTTTATAATGTGCACGTCATTTTGGGACAAAATACACCAAATGTCCAACAAGTATTGTCTACACATGTGCTACCGTCTTTGAATTTTATATGAAAATATTTTTTATTATATTTGTTTAAAAAATTTAAATTTATCTTTTATATATATCTAAAATAAAACAAACATTAGTAATTTTTTAAAATATTTAAATATAATATTATTCCCTTAAAAAATATTTTTAAGCATAAAACAAACACCACTATTCTCTTTTACTTTTTCTCTCACATTCTTTTCCATTCTTATTTAGTATCAATGAAAGTAGAACAGATAGAATTCTTGAAAAACATGTGTCGGTAGATGATAAGGAAAAAAGAAAAGAAAAGTGTTATAGCTAGTGTAAGGTATTTCAAAACAAGTATAAAATTTAATTCCATTCAAAATAAAACTTATAAATTTCAATTTAGGTATACATTTTAACAAAACCAAGTGTGGTTAAAGATTTTGTATTGGAGTTGATGCTTGATAGTGGGTTGGTGTTATTGGTTTGACTGTCATCTAATTGTCTTTTTCCCAGCGACAATAATTGATATGGTTATTGGAGGAATTTTCTTCTTATTATTTATTAGTCATTCATTGCATTTGCATCATAGCCGGATATTAATATATTGATAGTATAGTCAAAATTCACCATGGTTGTGGTCCCAGTGACCCAACCAAACCCATTGCCGGTCTTTCATCTATTTATTTATTTATTTATTATTCTTTTGTTAGAATAATATTATTTAAACATTTGGAATTAATATTTATTTAACATTTAATCAAATGTAAGAGTTAAAAAAAGAGAGACAAGAGGTTAAACGTTAGAATAAGATGAGACTAAAACTAAACAGTAACTTAGTAGGTATTAACATATTTTTCAACATTTCAAATATTTTCCTTTTTTTTGGTATTAAAATATTTTCCTCCTTTTTTGTTGGTATTAAAAATATTTTCCTCCTTATTAATCAGAGAACTGGGTGTCGGTCTTCTTCTTTTTTTTTTTTTTGTATTACACTGTAGGCTTGTTTTGCCAACCAAAATGGAGACACACACAGAGACATAAAGCTCATGTTTCAAGAAGTCTAAGGAACTATCAAAACACAGCTCAGTAGAGCCATATCCAATAATGCATTAATGCACAATGCAAGCCCATACTCTATGTTAACTGTTTTCAATCAAGATCCCAAATCCCAGATAAAAAAAAAAAAATCAAGATCCCAAATCAGATAATTTTAGCTTAGAGAGATGATGATGTATTGGAAGTTCACTAACACCTATAGGAAAATTGAAAATAGACGGTGGAAAGTTTCAGAGATTGGGTTCCACACAAAATTGAAGTTTCTCAACATTTTAATCATTGACATGGAAGCTCATACGAAAATATTTCCGGTCAGCTAAACTTGAGCTTCTGTGATTTCCAATGAATGCTGCTTGACCGGTGGATTTGACATGTTACATTAAGTCTGAAAAATCTTCAATTAGTTATTACAGACAATGAAGCTATAGCTCAAACTATAATCATTATACCAACAGGAGAAGAGCATTAGATTCTGAGTTCTCCCAAAAACAATCACGAGGGAAGTGCTATTCTAAGAAGCAATCATGGAAGGAAGATAGAAGTATAAAACAAGTCATTTTCATTACTCATCATTTTTACAACTTCCTTAACTATTATGTATATTATCAAAAGTAATACAGGGATTTCTTCCTCTCTCCTAAAATCCCTGAGTTATGTACAAAAACTCAAACTCCGCCTTTCCTTCCACCCACAAATTACAAGGCGAAGGGATCGGGAGCAGGCTGAACTACTGGCATCTTCGACATGGTCACATTTCCTGTGAGTAGATTTGGCGCCACGGTATCCTCCACGATAACAGGAGTTACCGGCAAAATTCTTTCTGGTATGACTTTGTCACCATCAACCTTAGCCAACACCTCAAAATGCATTTTCACAGTCTCAGGCTTAGTCCTCCACTCAGGGTAACCCTGCAAACTAAACCCATCTCCTTCTTTCAGTTGCTTCTCAGCCTGAAATCCTATCTTTACAAATGTCTGAGCTGAAACATCAGCCTTCAACAATTTGAAGGAGCCCTTCTTGTTAGCCTTAGGACCCAGCACAGAGGCCAACAGTTTCTCAAAACCCAACAAGTTGGCATTTGATCCATTCAGGGAAGTGAGAGGCCATAGTGTCCTAAATTGAGTTGGAGTAAGCAGTGTTTGGGCTTCACCCTGGAGATCAATAGTAGGCAGGGCATCAATTGCTTTGGTGTTTGATGGGGATGATAACTCCACAAGACCAGGCGCAAGACGCTTGAGCTTCAACCTGTTGTTGGGAGAGTCTGATGTTGAGGACGGGGCTGCAAGTGATGTAGGACCAACAATGCGGAGCGAGAGGAGGGGTGTGTCCTGGGAACGAGAAGCATGGCGGAGATGCTCAGCCAAGGTGAGAAGGCCAGCAGCAAATCCATTCTGAGATTGGTTTAAGGGGAGGGGTAAATCAAGGGGCTGCCTTAGACTAACTGATCTTGCACCCTTGACAGTAACCACAGCACCGTCAGCCAATATCACTTTCTTTAACACCCCGGCATCTACATCATGCTGCAAAACAAAATCAACATATTGTAAGAATGGAGCATAAACCAATTTTACATTATCCAAATTCAACCTCAAAAGACAAGACCTTAATGCATGGGTTAGCTATATGGAGTAGACAATGCCACATCATCTAATTAAAAGTTGAATTAATCTACGTGTACCACTGTACACCTCCATATACCCCTTACTTTATAGTTTACAGGTGCACTATTTCTGTGCCATACGTAACTGTTTTTAGTACTATCGTGTGTTGTATTTATGTGTTTTGTGAATTTTCTGTGCTGATGTATTATAAATGAAATGTATAAGAGAAAGTTTAGGGAGCCCATAGTTTGTTAGCCAATAGGTGGCCAACAGGCTTTTTCCTTCTTTTCTCTTTCTTCTTTTACCACCCACTATTTCCCTAATTACACTCATGGGAGCCCTAACGTTGGCTCCCTAGCATTACTCAATGTATAAAGGTGTACAATGGTACATTATACATGTAGTATTACCGTTATAAGTTAATGATCTATATTTACTTTTATAGAGTCACCTATGACCTCACTACATAGGGCCATAGACCATTCACCATTTCACCAAAATAAAGGATACCAAGACTACAAGTCTACAACTCTTAAAACCCTAACAATGTGATGATAATTGATCACAATCATAAGTTAGCTTAATGAAAACATTGGTACTTCTAAGATTTGAGTTTTAAAGCTAGTAAGCTTTGAACTAGTCACCGCAACCTCAACCATTTTTCACATGAGCCATTATTGGAAACCTTAAATACCAATGATGATGATGAAATAAGGAAAATTGCTTACAGGGAGAGAGAGCCTCATGTTCTTAGCATCCTGAATCCACAGCTCCATGGGTCCAGCGAGCTGGAATGGAGCTAAAACGGGCAACCCATGACTCGAATCCCTCTTCTGAACCAAACCGTTTTGATTACCCGGTTCATCGACCCGGAAAATTGGAAGATCCACGTAGTCCCACCGGTTAACATCTTCAAGGAGCTTGAAAGGTATCACCTTTTTACCAATCTCAACATCGAATTCGTAAGCCACCGAATGCCCAACCTGAGCCTCCCTTGGATCAAACCCAGTTATCTTGAAATCTTCAGCTGTAAATCCCAACCCTTTCACAATCGATTCCTTCAAATCCTATATAATAAAAAACAAATTAGGGCAATATACGAAGGGGAAAAGATTTTTTTTATGCAATTTTGTCGAAAAGGGGAACTTACAGAAATCGCCTCGGGGTATGCAGAGGTGGGTTCAGGAGCGGAAAACAAAGCGGAAGCGAATTGAGAATGGAGGAGGAGAATTGCGAGAGGAAGGATCCGCAGGCGAAGAAGAAGCGAAGCCATTGCTAATGGCGTCGACGAAGAAGATGATGAAATTGGGAACCCTAGCTGGAATTTGATGAAAAACGATTTTGATTGTTGAATGCTAAATTATGAATTTTTGGGTGTTGGATTTAGAAATGGAAAGATAGAGACGTAAGTTAATTTAGGATATAGGATTAATTTTGGGAATGGAAAATAGTAGATGATTCTAGGAGTGTCGACGTGGACCAATTAGGTTTGTTAAAATGATTACAGGGAGAATGTTATTGGATGGAATTCGTGGAGGGACGTTAATTATAACGTTTATTTATTATTTTTTAAAAAAAGGAAAAACAGGTAATTCAGTTGGTCATCGAATTACGCGGCTTTGATGTCGACGTGCCGTGATTAGCAAGACGACGACGTTTAATGGGAAGGGATGGGGAAAAAAATGGCGTCGCCCGGACTCGAACCGGAGACCTTCAGTGTGTTAGACTGACGTGATAACCAACTACACCACGACACCGTTGTTGTTTGTTAAAATGATTTTTCAATTTTAACTAGTCAGTTGCTTGCAATTTCATATAAAGTTACTTGCCAAATATTGTTAGATAATCTATCATACTTGATTAAAGTGTAATCTAACAATTTATAAATAAGAATTTCACATAAAATTAATTACAATTAAACTTTCACCTTTAATTACAGTCTACAGATAATTTGGAGGGTGATTTCTTAATTGTGTATTTGATCCAAAACAAAATTTAATATATAGATAAATATTTAGGTGCAATTAATTTCATATAAAGTTACTTATTAAAAAGTGTTAGATGATTTAATATATTAATTAAATTATAATATAATATCTTAAAGTGTCAACTTCATGTTAATTCCAAGTGAATTCACACCTTAAATATCTTTTCAATTTTCTTTTTAAAAAGTTTTTCGTTAACTAAAAAAGTATTTTTTAACTCGTTTGTGAAAACCAGAATCAAAATTCAATATGTAAAATCTTCTTTTAAGTTTAGATTTTTCAAATGGTTCTATTTAGTGTTTAAATTTTTTGTAGATTTTTTTAGTGGTTTTTTTTTCTTTCTTTTGGACGAAACCAATCTTACATATTGTTTTTCGTTGAAATGATATACCATTATACCCATAATTTTGGGGTCATTCTGTGGCCCACTTGTTTTTGGTCAGACTGTGGCCCACTTTACCTAGTTTTATTGTATTAGAAATTGTTTGTTGTTTCTATTTTAATGAAGTCTGGTACTCTGGTTGTTGGTCTCTAAAAACAAGTTTGTTGTTAATTTTAATCCATGGAAGTTTTGATTTGATATTAAAAAAAGAAAGTGAACAAGAGAATAAATTATTTTGAATTCATTTTGTGTGTACTTTATCTTCAATTTTTTTTTATAAAAAATTTCGCAAAAATAAAATAATGAAAAGATAAGAGTTTTTTGACAATTTAAAATAGGATAATAAAATCAAAAATAAGAAAATTAATAAAACTCAATTGTAATTTGTAGGTATCTTGTAGGCATCGCAATGAAAGAACATATAGAAATAAGATTACGATCTTTTCAGGGAGAATTAAATTCTTAAATTATATTGCAAAAACGGAAAAAAAATTCCAGACAACGATTTAGTTGAGATTGCGAAAACATAAGATATTAGATTCGATCATACGACATCTAATAAAGACAAAAGCCTCTGCATTTTGTGTATATCCTTCTTGTTATTTATATAATCCATTGTCTACGTTATATCATTGTTAGGTAACATAAGTGCCAATTCCTCTTTTAATAAGCATTATAGCTTCCAACTTGACAACTATGTGCTAATCATTATTAGTTTCGTTGGTATTATCCTTCTAATTATTATTATGAGCCTATATGTCATATTCCTTCATTCTCTCAGTTTCTTATGAAGGAACAACTTAGCCAATCTGAACAATATTTAGTAGTTTAATTGATATACACACAAAATCTATTCATCATTTCAGTAGATGGATAAGGATTATATACTAATAAATTTAGGTGTTGATATATTCCAAGCACACAGAAATAATAAAATTTAACATATATAAAAAATTTAAATATAGAAATAATAAAATTTAATATAAAAAATTTGAATTATGATAGATGCGTGTATATATATACAGACGATGAAAGTGTCAATTAAATGTTTCATTATATAGTATCATCAATGGTAATAAGTAATAACCATACTTTTACAATAGAAGAACACTCATTGACTCAACAAAGGCCTGTTTGTCAAAAACATAGGTAGAGTTTAATTGAACTTTGCAACCTCCTTGGAGGAAAGAAAAAAAAAAAAAAAACTAACCAAAAAAGCCTAAACACTTAACAAGCTCAATGTTCACTATTGAATTGAAACAGGTGGGTGGTGATTGATATTGATAATAACATGGT
>JASCZI010090720.1:61449-79492 GCA_036250425.1 Stylosanthes scabra
TTCTCTCTAATCCTGGTAAAGATCACTGGCAAGCAGTGAAGTGGATTCTCAGATACCTTAATGGTACTTCTAAAGTATGTTTATGCTTTGGGAGTGGTCAACCTGTGTTGGATGGTTACACAGATGCAGATTTGGTTGAGGATCTTGATTCAAGGAAGTCTACTTCTGGTTATATGATGACTTTTGCAGGGGGAGCTGTGTCTTGGCAATCCCGACTTCAAAAATGTGTTGCCTTGTCTACAACAAAGGCTGAATACATTGCTGTTGTTGAAGCTTCTAAGGAACTCTTGTGGATGAAAAAATTTCTACGGGAGTTAGGCATCAATCAAGAGAAGTTTGTGTTATTTTGTGACAGTCAGAGTGCTATCCATCTCAGCAAGAATCCGACGTTTCATTCCAGATCAAAGCACATAGAGGTGAGGTATCATTGGATACGTCAAGCGTTAGAGATGAAGGAGTATGCACTTGAGAAGATCCATACTGACGACAATGGTTCAGATATGATGACTAAGAGTTTACCTGCAGTGAAGTTTGATTCATGCAGAGAGAAGGCAGGCTTGGTGGAGCGGCCTAACCCCACTTGATTTGGTGAGGGGGAGATTTGTTGGATGGGCTCCCCAAACACAAGTGGGGGCCCAAACCCAATAATAATAATAATACAATAATAATAATAATATAAGAAGAAGAAAGAATCAGGTTTTGTGTGTGAGAGAAGAGAGAAACGAAGACAGGGGCGTTGGGACGGCGCCGAAGAGAAGAGAAATTGGAAAAGGGCGATTCCAATGTGCACATCTTGATTTGGTAAACTTGCTCCATTTCTTATGAGATTTCAGTATGTTATTCCTGGTGTAGTGCTGATCATTAGGATATAACCTGCTAGTTTTATTACCTTCTCTTATGTCTGATTTGAGATATCCACTTTGTGGAGAGTTTATGTTGATTCCATCTGTTGTGATGATGTATTTTGTTGATTGTTGAGATACCCTGGTGCTACTAGGAGGACTGATTGTGTACCCATTATTGATAGTGGAGGATTTTACTGGACTAGGTCCCGTGGATTTTTTGTCTCTCTTTTAGGGGTTTTCCCACAATAAAAATTGCTTGTGTCTTCTGTTATTAATTTCTGCATATTATATGCTGTTTGGAGTATCTTTGGTGTTACCTATTTAATTGCATAGGTTGTGAAAAAATTATTTTGGTACTTCCGGTGTGGTTCTGGTTTGAACCTGAATTTTTTCCCAACAGGCGGCTATGTGAAGTGCACTCCTGTTATCACAATAAAGTACAGGTGGCTTGTGGCAAGAAACTCGAAGTGCAGCCAAGAGATTCAATATCCATTGAAGTTCACATGTTGTGTTTAGCAAGGCTCTATATTCCGCCTTCGTGGAAGATCGAGCAACGGTTATTTGTTTCTTAGTCTTCCAAGAAATCAAAGACCCTCCCAAAAAGAAGCAAAATCCGGTCAAGGAGCAACGAACGAGTGTCCGGACATCTAGCCCAATCTGAATCACTAAAACCGAAAAATTGTAATGAAGAGGATCTTGGAAAGAAAATGCCTCTGCCAGGACTAATCTTCAAGTATCTGAAAACTCTAATTGCTGCCTTGTAGTGATTCTAGGTTGGAGAAGCCATAAATTAGCTTAATTGTTGGGTTGCATACACGAATCATTTGTTTCATCTAGCTACTTCTAATTCAAATTTCTCTTTCAAAAATACGTAATGAGTAATTTGAAAAAATCCAATAAAAACTTTTAAATTGAATAATAAATTAGGTCTCAGATACACCATTGATGAGAGGTACGTCTCAAAATCCAATGATCTGGGTTCGAGATCTGCATCATGTGCAAGGCCACAATTTTAATTGATCCGTTTTAAATCTTATAAAAAATTCGATAATGGTCGAATAGTAAATATGTTGGGTGTGTGAGTAGTATATAATGTCTATGTGTTTATTATGTAAGTCTAAAATCAAATGCTGTTGTTTAATCTATAAAAACAAAAATAAATTGATATCCCTGGATACATGGGTTGCAATGAGAGAAGAACAAGTAAGAGCCAGCTACTTATCATTGACTTAGTCAACGCAGGTAAGACAATAAGTTAGATGTAGTGGATCCAATAATCATGGAAGAAATTGACAATGTAACTAATGCCAACGAATCAAATCCCCGTGCATATTCATATTCTGCCACCACCAACGTATGTAACAGCATCCATATAACAAAACTAATCATTAACCAATTCGTGTGGTGAGTTATTGCTGATCCAATCTAATTCATAGTAGGATAGGAGACATGGAACACTAGAATAATATTACATGTAAATGCACGCATGCACTATTTAGCATTTTAATTACCCTATATCTTAATTAAGATTGCACTTGCTGGTTTCTTTGATGGCAAGTGCACCATTATTAATTCATTCCAAGAGACATTGGTTGTACTCCTTTATCCTAATTCCTAATGATTGATACCACCACCAACCATGTAAATGAATGCAGTATAATAATGAGTTTTTTTTAGGAGGATATTATAGGTCCGATAGGTCCAGACTAATCCCTTACGTTATATCGAGTGCTTCTTTCGGAGATTTAACGTGGTCATATCCTATTTTGTATACATGTCGTCACCAAAATTTGAATTCGGGACAAGACACTTAAGCAATTCAAATCACTTGCTACTTGTGCTAGTGACGTGGTTATAATATGCGGTTTCTTAAGAGTTCAAATAATAATGTACCTACCTTAAGTCTAAGTGAATGATGAATATTCTATCTGCTACGAAATATAATGCCAATAAATATTTGTCAGCGAGAACCTATACAATAATATACTACAAATTGAAATAAAGTGATATTCTACCTTGTATTTGTTTGTTGTTTTATACAAGCTATATCTTTTTAATTTCACATAAGATATTTTGGTAATTGTTCTTGCATGAAACAACGTTTAATATACAAAAACATAAAGGTATACATTAAAAAAAATAAGAGTTTAATTTAAATATATTAAATATTTTTTTTATAATTATGCTCTTAGAATTGAAATGAGGTGATTTAACTTAACTTAAAAAATTAGTTTATGAATTGAGGAATGTCTCACACTTATAATCTTTTAAGAGTCATATCAAACTTGTAATATATTCCTTGACGTCTAGAGATGATCTTTTAGAGTGTGAACATGAACAAAGGAGTGCCCAATAACATGGATTGAATATGCTGCTAATATCATTTTAGAATTGAAATTATGTGAGTTTAACTCAACTTCAAAAACTAAGTTTATAAGATTAGAAATATTTCACATTTATAAACTTCTAAATTTTCATATCCTACTTAAATGTAAGACTTATAATATTGCGACATCTATGCATATAAAACATCTTTATTTTTAGGCTGAAATTCATTAAAATTAAATTAAAAATAACGGTATAATTCAAAACTTGGATCATATCCAATTATTCA
Organism: Stylosanthes scabra; assembly: GCA_036250425.1. Classification (NCBI taxonomy): domain Eukaryota; kingdom Viridiplantae; phylum Streptophyta; class Magnoliopsida; order Fabales; family Fabaceae; genus Stylosanthes; species Stylosanthes scabra. Next base: position 64,909 of record JASCZI010090720.1, read on the forward strand.
TCTTTATTCTACCATTATTATTGTTTCCCTCCCCCCTAAAAAGTAGCATAGTAGCATTGGTCACTAGTCATTAGCCGTCATTAGCCCTTGAATCACGCATGAAGTAGAAAATAGAAAATAACGAATGAATGAGGTGAACAAAAAGGGTCAGGTTCCAAGTTGCACAAGTATATACCCTGATCTGAATTCATAACACTCTTAAATCCACGTGGCACTAATCAATTTGTCTATCACTTGAACACCCAATAAAATGCTGCCACGTCACCCGCCCACCCCAAACACTTGAGAACCAAACACAGTAGTAGCCTATCAACACTGAACTCAACACACTCACTTCACTCTCTCTCTCTCTCTCTCTCTCTCTCACTCATCATCGTCCATGGCGGCCACCAGAGCAATAGCCATAGCCAGCAACTCAACATGCTCTCTCATCTCCAAGAAGCCATTCACGATTAACCAGAAGAACTTTGTTGTGGGTGGTTACCATCATGCTCTTTCCCTTAAGACCCTCAAGCTCTCTCATTCCTCTTCTAGAAGGTCCTACACCTGCAGGGCCATCTACAACCCTGAACTTATCGTCAAGGAGGAAGGCCAACCTGAAACTCTCGACTACAGAGTCTTCTTCGTCGACAAATCTGGCAAAAAGGTCTCTTTTTTTTAAAACCTTCTTAAATTCCTTTTAATTTTGATTTTAATTTTTTTTTTCTTTTGGAGGATTTGTTGAGAAATTTGAATAGAATTAGAAGAATGTGACCTTAGGCCTCGAAAGTTTCTTCCTTTTCACTTGTGCAGAGTTTGATTGTAATGTTTGTGTTGGTGGATGTTGGCTTCTATCTATGATTAATTAATCTTAACGATTTTGCAAAAAACTCACTTTTGCTTTCTGAGTATTTGATTGTTGTTTGATACAAGGTATTTCATTGTACTATATATTTTTGGCTTAGCTTTTTTGTTGTTTGATTAGGTTTTCTTTATGGGAGAGAGACTCAGACCGAGAGACTGGGGACTGAGACTGAAATCGAAATAGGTTTGTGTATTGTGTTTGAGATTAAACTAAGTTGATGGAGCAGAAATAAAAGTTAGCATTGGAAACTATAATGTTGATTGAGGGTATTTGAGTAAAAAAATATTATTAAAGTTTTAGTCCCAGTCGCAGTCTTTGGAGGTACTGAAAATAATGAAATTTTGGGGACTGAGCTATCCAAGTATCCAACAAACACAATACCAGTCTCAGTCTTCCAGTTACAGTCCCAGTACTCAGAACCAAACGCGGTTGTGTCTAACTGAGACCTGTGATTTTGTGCTGAAACTAAAATAGTATGTAAAATATGCAGATTTCTCCCTGGCATGATATTCCATTGCAGTTGGGTGATGGTACTTTCAACTTTATTGTTGAAATTCCAAAAGAATCCAGTGCAAAGATGGAGGTTGCCACTGATGAAGCTTTCACTCCCATAAAGCAGGATACAAAGAAGGGGAAGCTTCGATATTATCCGTGAGATTATGATTCAATGTGCCTCTTTGTTAGTTCTGCTTTGTCAATGTATATGTAGCCAGGTAAAATTTGGTCCTATAAAGAGCCAATTCTGAAACATGTGTTTCTTTTCTGCTCTTCAGCTATAATATTAATTGGAACTATGGCTTACTTCCACAAACATGGGAAGATCCATCATTTGGAAACTCTGAAGTTGAAGGAGCATTTGGAGATAATGATCCAGGTATGTTAAAATCTTGTCAATGACAATAGTATTATTAAGCTTAGAATTGCTCAATTCCAAAAGAATATTTCTAAATTTCTTGTAAATCTATAGTTGATGTTGTTGAGATCGGTGATAGCCGGAGGAAAATAGGCGAGGTTCTCAGGGTCAAACCCTTGGCTGCATTGGCCATGATTGATGAAGGGGAACTTGATTGGAAAATAGTTGCAATTTCGTTAGATGATCCAAGGGCTTCATTGGTGAATGATGTCAACGATGTTGAGAAACATTTTCCGGTAAGCTCTATCACCCAAGTTGCTGATGAAATATTTCTAATTTCCTGACTCTTTCAAGGCTGAAGGTATTTTTGCTAGAGTGATGTTCATTTTGCGATATGATCAGCAACTTCTGTGTTACAATCATTGTCTTCAGGGAACACTAACTGCAATCAGGGACTGGTTCAGAGACTACAAGATACCTGATGGAAAGCCTGCTAATAGATTTGGGCTTGGCAACCAGGCAGCAAACAAGGTATGAATCTCCACACGGAATTCTCGAGTTTGTTTTAGAATTCTAATTACAAAGTTTAGCAATTTACATGTTCTTTATAAGTGATTTTGTGGTGATAGTAGTTGTCAGTTTAGTTACAAATTTTGGCTGTTTTCGGATTCCTATTTCGCCTATTCCCTTGATTGTGGTAAGGGTCAGAGGAATAGGATGGTGTTTTAGAAGTACTAGTGATCTTCTTTGTGTATGATTAGAAGGAAGAAGCTGCATTTTCATAATGCAGTGTTATCATTACCATTGTTAGGGTTAGAATGGCCCCATTTGTTCTCAGTTGATTGCATCTTAACTAATTAATTTATTTGCTTAACAGGATTATGCACTTAAGGTCATTACAGAGACCAATGAATCTTGGAGTAAACTTGTGAAGAGATCCATTCCTGCAGGAGAGCTGTCACTAGTGTAAATGGCAGTTGCTAACTGCTGATGCCACTGTGATAAACTTATATTTATGACATAGCAAACCTTTTTTGTTGCTGAGCACCATGGTTATATTTGTTTTGAGGATAAAAATATAAATCTTCTACTACTCAAACTGAATCATTCAAACGAAAATAAGTTAAATCTTTTAGCAGAATATTGGTATTTATAGTTTATCCTTCTATAACGCTTCCAATACAAAAAAATAAAGAAAAAGAAAGAGAATGCATGTATCATTGAATAAGAAAGATGATATACTAAACTGTCAATAACCGCCCAAAAACTTTCAAATTCAAATTGTTGGCCATACCTATTACTACATAATAACCTTTAGTCTCAAACCATTATTCACTTACTCTGTTCAAGGCAATGAAAACATGGAACCAATTGAACAAGAACTTGGAATCAAAGTCTACAATGCAACCCCACAACAGCCGCCGTCATATCCTTCCAGCCTGGTTCCCCTTACTGTCGGATCCTGGCCGGAAGAATCGGCGAGCCATCATGGCAAAGGGTGTCCAAAAGACAATCTCCAAGACCTCATTGCTAGGGAACTTCCTACCAACAGGAACACTCCTCACTTTTGAGATGGTCCTTCCATCAATCTACAAGGATGGGAAGTGCACTCACGTCCAACCATTGATGATCCACATCCTCCTAATGCTATGTTCACTCTCATGCTTCTTCTTTCACTTCACTGACAGTTTTCGTGAGCCTGATGGAACCGTGTACTATGGTTTCGTCACCCCGAAAGGGTTGTCAGTGTTCAAACCAGGGATTCCAGTGGAAGTTCCAAAGGATGATAAGTACAGAGTTGCCTTCACTGACTTCGTGCACGCATTCATGTCGGTGTTGGTGTTTGTGGCAATTGCTTTCTCTGATCATAGGCTCACTAATTGTCTATTCCCAGGGCATAAGGATGACATGGATCAAGCCATGGAGAGTTTTCCATTGATGGTGGGAGTAGTTTGCAGCGGTTTGTTTCTTGTGTTCCCTAATTCCAGACGTGGAATTGGATGCATGTCTGCATAATATTAATATGTAAGGCTTTTGGTTTGTTAATTTGTTAGTGATTTGGTATAGTTATTGAAAAATTACTTGGAATTTGTTGATTGCCATGGCTTTGTAATATATGAAAAGTGTCTAAAAGGCCTAGCTGCTTGCAAAGTTGCAATTTTACTTTTGGAATAAATAAATTGGTATTTAGTATTTACACTACACTGCTAAATTAAGTTATGGATGGAGAGGCATGAGAAGTAATAAAGAAAAAATAAAATCAAGGATCTTGGGATTGAGTAGATGTTGATATATCTCCAGCATTCACTTGAAGTAATGGCATGGTGCTTGACCCTTCCACATTTGATTCTTGTTGCTCACCATCTTCATTGAATCTATCCACACTATGCAGAAATATTCCTGATAACAATATTACATGAACCACAGAAAATGCTCTTCAGAAAACCCTTTTTCAAACCTTTTTTAAACTGCTAATTTGTTAAATATCTATGCTATTATAAGTACCAATTGTATCTCAAGAGAAGTACTATAGAGAATTATTCTTTTGTAGTAAGTCAACAACTTTTTAAAGATGATTTACCTATAAACCATATACCAGCTGCTGGAAAAAGTATAGATGTAAGAATCAATGAAGTTGTTCTCCAGTTGTTAATACAATCCTGCATCACCAACGTGTGTTAATAATCAACAGCAACAAAAGCAACCCATCGAGGGATTAGTCACTATATTCGGCTGTCAATACCCCGGTCAATGACAAAAAAATCATCACAGTAGTTCTCTTGATGTTATTAAGCAAGAAAGTTGCCAAAAAACATGCTCTAAAATAGTGAATGAATACATAGATGATTGACCTGGAGAACTCCAACAAGGGGTGAGGAAGGTACATCTCCAAAGATGTGAATAGCAACTGTGGACATAGCCATCGATAACGGCCTCGAACTCGGTTTAACACAATGAAGCGATACGTAATTCACAGGACCCTGAATACAGAGTTGCAAATAAAAGGGATAATGATTTCTAATCTAACAACAAATTGTAAAGAGATCTTCTGAAAGATAACTATATAATACCTGAGTAGCAAAAACAAGTAGTTCACCAATAGCGAAAAGCACAAGGAAGCCATACATGCTTTTGAATAAGAAAGCACAGAAGCAAAATGCTGCACCAATAAATGTTGTGATTGAGAGAAGCTGCAAAATAGTTTAGAAAGCTCAGTATGAAACTATAGAGTAGTGCCAAACCCATTCTCTGAATTCGAATACCAACCTTAAACGCATTTGATAATGTGTTACTCATGAAATCCAGAACCAAGCCTCCAGCTATTGTGCCAAGTATTCCACATACAATCGTAATTCCACCGAATATCAAATCAGCATCAGTCTGCACAAGTAAACAGACCTTAAATTACCAGGCATATATCTTATTTTATGCAACAAAGAATTGTGTTAGAGACAAGGAACAATGTCACAAGGGATCACTGGATGAAACCAAATCTCACCATGTGATAGATATTATAGCCAGCTTTCGGCCCCCAATATGAGTACGCGCCTAAGACAAAGTTGTATGCTATGTAACCTACAAACAGAAAAAAAACAAGTAATGGAAATGAGACATGGTAAAATAATAAGACTGCGAAAACATGAATATGCTTCTAACAAATTTACCAGCAAAAAAATTCAAATCTTATGAAAGCAGTTGAAGCATAGAGGATATCAATGGAGGAAGTACCTAGAACATTGACAACATAAACCTTATCACCCAGAAGTTCTTTCATATCATTCAAAAATCGTGAGAACTGATTGTACATTGTGGCTGATGATTTTGACCTAAAATAAGACAAGAATGAATAGAATTTTGAATACATCATCATCCATTAAAAGATGATCAGACAGAAAGACTGTAAGAGATGTAATAGACCATTAATGGAATATATAGTCAGTTCAGAAAGTAAGTGTTCTCACTTGGAATGATCAATTGAGCTTTTATCACTGAACTCATCCTTTAAGGACAATGACTCATCTTTTCCATTGGAAGTTTCCATAACTTTGCAACAAATCGAAACAGGAAACCATGTTTATGTTAGTGATGAATTACAATAAGATAGGGCAATTATTACTTTGAAAAGAAAGAAAAAAGAAGTTAAGATAATGCATAATTCTTGGTGTACCAGAAGCTTCTGACAGAGGTGTCTCAGGAACAAGTACAAGCACCTTTTCTGAATCAGCAGGAACAAAACCTGTATAGACAAAGCAGCTTAGACTAAAAAAAATGGTACAAAGTTTTTGCATGAAATTGATATAAGTGTCTGAGTGTTCACCTTTCAACTGTAAAGGCTTCATAACAAACCCAGCAATAGCAAATGGAAGCATCAATACAGATTCTATCCAGAAAGCATAACGCCAACCGATATAACTCCCAACCTGTTAAAACCACAATCAAAGGAGGATTAAAATCAATGAAGTGAGGTGCTAGTTCTACTATTTAATGGTGTTATGAACAAAACCAGATAAAACTCACCAAACCTCCATAAACATAGCCAATTGCATATCCAGTTGGTATACACATGTAAAAGATTGCAAGCCATGCTGTTTTCTGAGAAACTGGGGCATTGTCGTCGATGAAAGGCGCTGCAAGACTTATAAACGAAGCCTCTCCAACCCCAACAAGCCTATAGAGAATAACAAATAAATGGAGGAAGGGGAAAAATTCTCATCTTCTGTGCTTTTATTTAACAATCTCGACACGAAGAGAAAGGTGAAAAAAGAAAAAGGGATTAGACTACTTACATGCGAGCAACTGAAATGGACCAGAAATTAAAAGAAAAACCACAACATAAGGTTGCAACAGTCCAAACTGATAATCCAACTCCTATAAGTCTAAATGGATTCACACTGCAAAATAGGAGAGTTGTATGAGGATTAATATATAAGTTAAGGATAGCATTGATAAATTGTATCTGCTACATTTACTAAGTAGAATTGGAAAAGCTAAGGTATGAAAGTTTCCTTAAGTTCATATTAATGTACAAAAATATCAAAGGCATTGATAAACTAAATTTTCCTCATCTAAAACTATGAAAGTTCTAGCCCAAGAAGATTTTCTTCAAGCCTTACCTCTTTGCTAGGGAAGCAAATATTGGAGAAGCCACAAGAAGTCCAACCATAAAAGCAGATGATAAAACCCCATCTTCAAAATTGTTCAAGTTAAAATCCCCTCTACACACAAAAAAGTATACTGTAAATAACTACTAAATTGCTAAAAAAAATTATTTTCTATTTGTTCACAGAGGCAAAAGCAAGAACACTTCACATGACATGACGCATTCCTTTCCAAAACAATAAAAAATTAGTAGACCTCACAATTAAAATTCACATTGTATTGAAAATTAAATACCAGAGAAGAAATAGTAAAGTATATATTACTGTATTCCTGATCCAGAAGTGCAGCTACCTCCTTCAGTGCAAGTTCCCTTGCTTCCATTGACACCATTGCTTGCTATTGCTCCCCGGTCCACATAATTTAACAAATTAATCACACAAAATAGAGCCAACAGCCTAAAAAAAGAGAGTAGAAAAACAGAAAACGAATCAACAAATAAATTTGTTCTAATTCTAACTAAGGATCAAAGACTCAAACAAAAAAAAACTTCATAAACACAGGGATCACAGAACAAAAAGCAGAAACTGGGGAAAGAAAGCAGAGGAAGGTACATTATTACCTCTTGGGTGTGAACCATGAGGTTGTGGGAATCATGGTTGAGGTTGTTGACATTTCTGTCTCCAAAGAAGAAGGCTTTGACTTTGTGTTGTTGGTCTCTACAGATTGAGAAGGCATAAGCTGAGTTGAAGTCTGTGGTTTTACTTGAGGGTAATAAGGTTCATGTTGTGCCATTCAAGAATATGCTTTGAACCGTTGACACCCACCCTTACACCAAAACTGAAATTTTTGTTTAGTTGAATGGTAGTTAGTTATGTTCACTGATTTTTGGAGTTTAATGATATGTTTCACCATCATCTTACTTTGTTAGCTTTTTCTCTCTCCTACTCCTACTTTTCACCAAACAGTGAAATGATTCTTCTTCCTTTTTCTAAAAGAATAAATAATAATACAAAGTTTTCATCTTTTGGAGTTTGCCTTTAATTATAGACGAAGCAATCGCTACTGCGGGCAGTGGCCCAGTGGGAAGCAAGTTGCTTCCAAGGCAGTAGCATGCAAAAGGTTCCAAGTTCGAACTTGGCATGAGCTGAAGAGAGAAAAAAGGTGTGTGTAGAGGAGTGTGTGTGTAGAGGTGCCATGAGGCACCAATGTCCAAAAAAAAAAAAAAAAAGACGAAGCAATCATAGATCATTTCTTGGGCCTAGGGGTGGAAAAATGCCAGCAGGAGCCTGTATTTGGCCTGGCCTAGCATCTTAAAAGATAGATCTAGGCTCAGGCTATTTTTTTTGGGTAGGAGAGTATCTTAGGTCCGGCAATCTCAAACTAATTCCTTGCGTCATATCGAGTGCTTCTTTTGAAGGGTTTGACGTGACCACATCCCCTTCTGCATACATACTGCCACCAAGGTTCGAATTCGAGACTAGACACTTAAGTAATCCAAGCCACTTACCAGGCTTACGAAATAGTCTGTAAATATAGACATAAGAGTGTTTTATACTAATAAAAATACAATAGTAAGAGTTTGAACTTGGATCTTTTATAACCTTTAAGTATCTCTATCTACTAAGTTATATGTCTTTTTTCGTTGTATATATCCATTTTTATTTTCTTAATATTTTTAGTAATTTATTTTTAAAATTAAATTATACATTAAATTTTTTATTTTATATTAAAATAAATTATTTATTTATTTATTAAAAAAAATCAGACCTACTGACAGACTTCAGGCCAGTCAGGCTTGACAACAAGCCAGGCTTAGTACTCGTTAATCCAGGCTAAAGCTAATATATTCAATTGCAGGCCTGACCTGTTAAGAGTAAAGCCTGACCTGACCTGGCCTACTCCCACCCCTACTTGGACTTTCTCTAAAGTGGATCAGGCTAACGATGAATCAGTAAAATATTTTTTTTTTGACTGAATCAGTAAAATATTTTTAAATCAGTAGTTATAATTTTATAATAAATAATAAAAATAAAATATAAAAATATCTCAACCACTCGTTTAAAATATTATACTAGATTCATTAGAGTTATCCGGTTCTCCCTAATGTATATAATATTTTTTCTACGTTATATTCACTGATATATTGTTTATGCCGGTAAGATTCGGAAAGTGATACGAACTTACAAATGGAGCAATTGGAAATGACCATAGCTTCTTTGTTCGGTTTTTTTTTATTTGTCGTTATTCGTAAGAGAAAGTTCATTGGCTGTTTATAATAGTCTATATTTTTCTTCTCTCATTTCTTTTTGCATCTTTCTAATTAAATTTATTACTTTCCTAACATTAGATTCATATCATTATTCATTTCATAATTGTTTTGAATTTAATTTTGATTATGAAGAGATTTTATAAGTAAATTGAACTAGCAAATGCCATATAAATAAAAATAACTTAATTTTTCATTATTCTCTCTATTAATTATCCAAAAAAATGTTGTAATTGCATCATCAAAATTAAACTAAATTGATTTTGTTAAATAATTGCAATCAATGCGGTTAGTTGGAAAAATATTGAAATTCATAGTTAAACTTTAAACCCCTTAAATTATAGGCATTATAAACTAAATTACATTCCAAAATATGAAGAAAACAAAAAATTAATAAAAGACTAAATATTCGAAATTCATTAAAACTGAACTGAATTTCAAAATCAATAAAAGTTGAGTAGTTCCCAGAAGGAGGTGCAGCATTATCTTGATGAGTGCTCCAGTTATGTCACATACCTGCCAAAGTCTCAAAGTATTGGTGCTGAATATATGGTACAAAGCCTCCTTCGTAGAAGATCCTTGAGCTATGATCCTTTAGATTATAAGCCACGAGTTTTTCATAATCAACTGACACAATTGCAAGCTTTGATTCCTCGTTTTCATCTTCTTTTGGTGGTTGGCGAACAACACACGAGACACCAAAGACAGTAGAGTTTCTTGATTCTATAGTACTTAGATCTATATAATACCTCACCATCCATTCACTGTAATCCTCCTTTAGTTCCAAAATATCATACCTCAACTTTTCATCTATTCTTGCTACGATCAAGTGCAGATTCCCTCCACATTCTCCGAAATACACAACTTCCAGATCAATCATACGCGCTCCAGGTAACTCTAATGTTGGTAAATTTTTTAAGCAAAGGCGATCAATATCAAAATACATTGAATATTTACCAACAGCGTACCAATGTATAGCACCATTGCAATAAACACCATAATCAAGGTTACTATTCGGGAAAGAAGGAAGAAGATCAACTCTACTCCAAGATTTGGTTGCCGACGAATAAACACTCATCTTCATCTTGGTTGTGAGTTTCTTTCTATCCCCTTCTACTTTAGTGAAAAAGATAATTTTATAGTGAGGAGATTTCCAAGGTTCAAAGACAAGAAATGGCCTGGAAAAGATTCGATGGAATTCATGGCCAAATTGGTCTATAGGAACATAATGCCCAGTTGTTGGGTTGGATACGTAAAAGCTGCATCCTTGATGAAGAACTTCCTTAGTTCCTGCATCGTAGGGTGGATATAACACAAATTGTGGAGTACTTTGCCACAGCAGTAGACCATTGCATGATTGCTGAATTTGATAATGGCGTAGTTCATCGAGCTTATTATAAGCATGATGAAGGTGGGCAAACCTTTTGTTGCTGTTGCTATTATTATTGGTGAATGGAATTATGTCAGCCTTCTTAGGGAGTAGGGAACCAATATATCTTTGGAGCAAGATGCCAGATGGGTAAGGGTAAGGGTTAGGGTTAGGGTTTTGTTTGTATTTGCGGCATAGCCTAAGAGTGTGCTCATAACAAAATTGGGGCTCGCAGATCAATGACTTCCAATTTTTGCACACGCACTTGCTTCGGAGCACGTCTTTAACTGGAAAACGGACAAGGATTTCTGTTAGCACATCCATGTCTCCCAGCACACCATCACTTGAACTATGCCAATGCTTCGTTATATTCATGATGATGATCATCAAACACACCTACAATCACTCATTTCTATATCTCAATGCATGTTTGCGTGCAGTGTATATATAATCTGGTTAGGTTTAGTTTTAAATCATTTTAAATTTAAAGCAGTTATAAATACAAATAAAAAATTCTTATAATTTAAATTCCATTTTTGAAACACCATTCATAGTTTAAACTTGTTGTTTTGTTTGTGTATACCACATGCAGTAAGCAACGCTTTGATCAACCCTATATTTTGATCGATTTGGTATGGTTTAAATTTGAAGCACTATCCTAAACAGATTCTTTTACTCACTACTTTTCATTCTTAGCTAGAAATAACTACCCTAGTCGAATTTTAATTTGAATATGAACTAGACATAGGCCCCACGATTCTATGAGTGCTTAAAGAGGTACTTATAGATCGCCTACCAACAAAGTACTTATAGATTACCTACCAACAAGGTCCTCACATCGGCAGCGAGGTTCGAACTCACGACCTTGTAGGTTATGAGCTGATCCCTTACCAACAGGACTAACCTTTGTTGGCCGTATACACATAATCTGATTATTTCATAATGATGATAAATTAGTATTACTTTATGGCTTTGTATAGTCTCATAAAGAATTGAAAAGAGAATTCTCCACTATTTAATGATGCTGTCCTAACAACTAAAAGCTATCAATAATTGAGATTCTTACTATATATACACATAAATGGTTAGCATCTACAGCAACAATTTAGAAATCTATCAGAAACAAATGAAACTATTGGGTTAGTAAAATTAACTTTAAGAACATACAATGTTAATCAGTGGCAGTGTGGCAATGGATTGATAGGTCCATCGAATTCTGCTATCCGATGGCATCTCGAGATCCAAAATAATGGTTGAGCTTTCATAGGTGCCTTGTTTCAGTTTGATTGAGTTCATCATCTTGTTCTGCAACTGGATGAATTCTGGGGAGGGAAACTTGATGTGGCTGGTCCGATTCCGATGAAGTTGTTGGCGTAGATGCATGTCCCTCAACTGAGTCGCCAACTCTCACCTTGCAATATGAACACATCAGTTTCTTGAACTAGTATTGCATAACAGCCATTGAAATTATAAGAAACAAAAAACGAAGCCCTATACAAAAAGCTTTGCATGAAATCTAGATATCAAAAGAAAACAATTTCTTTGATGTAGAATAACCAATATGGAAGAAGGAAATTACTATATTATATGCAGGTATATACCAAATCAAACTTGTTCTGATTGTAAAATTAGATACATCATAAGAATTAACTTCTCTTCTATGCAAATTTAGGTTTTAGATCAGATAAAATGATATTTTGAACTACCTCTACCTGCAGTTGTTTCATCATATTTAATTTATCACATTCAGGGTAGCTGGCTGTTTCTTGAGCCCGTAGCTCCATGGAATCTCTAATGAGCTGACTCAAAAAAGCTAGGTCATCCGACATCACTCCGAAACCTTTCAGAAGCTTAGAACCCAGCTGTAAGCTAGTCTGTGTGATTATTAACAAAAACAAAAAACTTAGATGTAGTTTCTGCTGAACTATTGAGAGATGGCAGTTGCAAGCTCCATCCAGTAGGACAAAATGACAAGCAAGAAAAAGAGAATAAATACCTCTGCATTTTCCAAAACGGCATCTGTTGCACCTGCTTTCTTCAGATCTAAAAGATGCTCAAGATCTTTAGCCCTGGCATAGATTGGGATCTGTGGAATTCCATCATAAAGTAAGCAATTCAGATAGGATAAAGCAGACTAAGGAAACAAGAAAAGGGAAATCAACTAGTTAAAGAATGTTGTAAAAAATGGATCTATGAACATCCGTTTTAGAAACAAAATGTAGTTATCATATGTCAAATTGGTGAGCATGAAATTGTAGAGGGGAAGGGCAAGTGTATATTACTGCAGGGAAAGTAAACCGTAGCCTCTGAACAGCTTCCGCTGTCTTTTCCTTGCCGGCGGTGAACATAACCATAATAGCTTTTGGAGAAGAGATACCAGCAGACTGAAGAACAGCAGGATGTGATCCATCCCCGTAGTGAATTGGAAAACCAGCTTTTTTAGCAGCCTGCCCAGCAATTTAACAGTAAAAGCACATGTTAAAATGAAGTGGATAAAACATTGAGATATGAAGAGTAAGATGTTTTCCTCAGATGATTATTGAGTTGACTTTCAATTGACACTTATTCAGCAGCCATCACATGCTATATACATAACAACACAGAGAGCGAGTCTTCTACTCATGAGTTTCAAGAACTTGTCAGAAAATCCAAGTCATATGCATATTAATAGAAGGTAATAACCATGCACAATCCTTAAGTTCACTGACCTTAACTAGTGTAGGGTCAAGATCGAAAGCCACATACGGCCATCCTGCAGCATCACTGTCTCCTCCTGAAGCTAATGGATTGGAAAGGAAATTTGCAAGGACCTACATACCAAAAGCATAAGTTTAAAATTTAGAACATAGTCCATAAAAATAACAGGTCTTTGAATGTATTGATATACCTGGCCCATTTGTCCAAATCCAACTATAACAACAGGTTCAGTGACACCAAAGTTGATCATCTCTGAAGATTTCTGCAAATAACTTACTACTCAGCCTATGTAAATTTGCATGAAGTTCGCCACTTTAAGTGGCTAATATCATGAAAACCACAAAATTAGACTCTTATTGAGGAGAACAATGTGCAGGTGCCAAAATTTTCCAAAAATGATATATATAGTATATAGTTTGTGGGGAGCAGTGTTCCTAAATTATTATAGTCTGCAAAATTTTCTTAAGTTAAACAAATTTTAAAAAAAATTCACATAAAATACACACTTGCATAAGTAACAGTAAATCTTATGAAAAAAGACATACAAACTCCCCATCAAATTTTCCATCAATAAAATTAGCAGCCCTTCTTCCAGCTTCATTAAGAAATGGGGTTAATGCCATTGACAATACAACAACAATTATGAGCAACTTATTGAGCTCAAGCGGAAGCACCCCAAGCCTGCTTGCAAGAAGGTACAGGTGGCATAGTTAAAGACAGAGACAATTCTTACTCAAATAACATCCATGTATTTGGTTAAATGATCACTTACCTATTTGCTAAGGAGAAAACAACAAATCCAAACTCGCCTCCTTGGGATAGAAGCAATCCTATTCTCACACTTTCTTGCAAAGTAAGGCCAACACGAGAACCGATTGCTGTTATGATCAATGTCTTGATAGAAATCAACCCTGCCAAGAGAGCAAGTACATGTGGCCACTCTCGCATAAGAAGCTGCAATGAAGAAAAAAAATAAATATCAATAGTTGAAACAACTTCCATATGCAATTTCTTGTGATAAGGTGTAAGTTATAACTATTTTGAAACTCATGCAAAAGCAAGCATGTATGTTCCTTTGAAGAATGTACAGATAAACAAATAATGCTAGCTTAAAATATGAAGTAATCATGTTCATAAGTATATAAAAGATCACTCTACCTGCATGTCAATGGAAGTCCCTGTAGTTAGAAAAAATAATCCAATAAGCAAGCCTCTAAATGGTCTTATGTCAGCTTCAATCTGGGTCCTGAAATTTGTCTCTGCTAAAAGTGCTCCAGCTAAAAATGCTCCTAGCTGCATGCAAATATTTATTTCAATAATTTCTCCAATACACCAACCAAAATAAAAAATGCATTGGGAAAATAGCAACCGTATCACTAAAGCCCAAATGCTGTGTGACAAGTGAAGTTCCAGCAATGGTCAGCAAGCAAAGTGCAACGAAGGCCTCTGAGCTCC
>JASCZI010090720.1:88775-107092 GCA_036250425.1 Stylosanthes scabra
CGGTTCCAATCTTGAGCTCAAGATTCACACATTGCAGTTTGTAGAGGTCCTGCAAAATGGAACCCGAGCTGATGCCTTAAAATATGCACGAACTTATCTTGCTCCTTTTGCTCCTCTCAACAAGGATGACTTCCAAAAGCTTATGGGTTGCCTCTTGTATGCAGGAAAGCTTGAGATCTCCCCTTATTCTGATTTGATGTCCCCAGTTCATTGGGAGATGATAACCGAAGAGCTTGGACGGCAATTCTGCATTCTCTTGGGGCAGTCCTTCAAGAGTCCGCTGAGTGTGGCAGTTGCAGCCGGAGTTGAGGGGTTGCCTACACTCTTAAAGCTGGCTAATGTAATGGCAGCAAAGAAGCAGGAGTGGCAGGCAATGAAACAGCTGCCAGTGCCTGTAGAATTGGGTAAGGAATTTCAATTCCATTCGATTTTTGTCTGCCCTGTGAGTAGGGATCAAGGGAGTGAAGAGAATCCTCCCATGCTGCTGCCATGTCTACATGTTCTCTGCAAGCAGTCAATTTTGAAGTTGTCTAAAAACAGCACTCGGACGTTCAAGTGTCCATATTGTCCTGCAGAAGCTACAGTTGCAAACTGCAGACAGCTGCATTTCTGATTGGTGGTGTTAATGAATTTCTCTCTTGCAAATGTTTCATAGATGCAGTACAGCATTTACAGCTTTCTGGTTTGCACTTTGTACATAATATTCTTACTAAATGATATCTTTTATGTTTGGCAATATTTCTTGACTGGATAAAAGATATTAAAATAACTATGCTTCTCCCCTGTTGGATTTTCCTGTTACAGTTCTCTTCACTCGCAGGTATGAACAATTGTACAGGTGTATCCATGATCTCCTAAGATATGATATGCTTATAATTGTGTGCAACTCAGAGATCGTAGTATGTAGTATTATTCCAAATATAGTATATTATTAGATTTGTGTTCTCTCAAAACTTAGCTCTTGACAGCAACCATTACTGGACTGTCTTCTAGTTCATGTAAGAAAATTCAAATCATTTTACAGTTCCGCTCAGAGCTTGAACTTTGCCTATCATTTTACAGTTCCGCCAAGAGCTTGAACTTTCCTGCTTAAAAACACTAGATTGATATGATGTTTATTTTAGGAAAAACATCCTCTGAAGTAAGGATATTTGTAAAATGACAATGTAAGAATGAATTATCATCTCTATTATGTATGAGTCATTCTATCTTGAGGAGTAATGTTTATTGACTTTATTCAATTCATAGCCAAGGTAAAATTTAAGTGGTGATACTTGTATGATTAACTGCAGATCTTTTAACATCACACCATCTAATTTTGTAGGTATGCTGTGTTCCATATCATCCCACTATAACACACTTCTTGCTATTAATTTAAAGAGAAATGTTATATATAATTATAATTTTGTAGGTATGTTGTGTTCCATATCATCCCACTATAACACACTTCTTGCTAAGTTGCTATTAATTTAAAGAGAAATGTTATATATATATTATAAAAAATATACATAAAAAGTTATATATATATTATAAAAAATATACATAAAAATTAAGCTGCTAAGTGCTATCAAGAATGTTTTATGTCATCTTTTCAATTTAGTTAAGCATCTTCCTTTATACATTTTGCAGAGTACATATTAGAGATTCAATTGTGCCAAGCGAATAAAAATATCAACTTAAAAACAAAAGAAAGGAAAAGAGTTCACAACTCGTGGATTCCCTTTGGGCTAAATCAAATTTTCTTGTTTTCCTGAGCTAATTTTCTAAAAGAGGAACAAAAATTAAAAGAGAAAAAAAAAAAAAAACAACAACATTAACATTTTAACGAGAACTCATGTTCTCTCTATGAGAAAGCAATCCTCCTCTTGATTCCAGGAATCGAAACAGAAGACGAAGGAGAAGCTGAATCTGTGGATGGGTTACCAGTCCCAGTTCCATTCCCATTCCCTTGTTTAAGATACTCCTCAACCATGTCTTTGGTGGACCTTGCGGACAATGGGTGAAAGAGTGCACCCCACTCGGCGACAAAGCCTTTAACCAATACCAATTTCTGGCTATCATCCATTTTGGTCCATTGGAGTTTAACCTTGTCTTCGTTGAGACCCATGTACTCGCAGAGGTGGCGGAAGAGAAGGTATCGGCTCTTGGTCATAGCTTCCTCAGTGAGTTTCGCCCGGGTTTTGACGGTGTTCACCTTGATGGCTAGCTCTGAGGCCAGCGTGGCGTCGCTAATGCCCTTGTTGCTGCATGAGATTCGCGTGTTCAGCCTTGCAGAGAAGAGGTGGGTGGTGATGGGGGCGGAGGAGGGTGTGGGAATCACATGAATCCGCAGAGCCATTTGATTTCAGGTAATTTGGATTTTGGAATAACCGAAGCTATATCTGTGTGCTGAGAATGAGATAGAACGAATTTGCGTGTCTTATTTGTGATTTACCAAGTGGGCCGTCTAAGTGCCAAACCAAATGGGGAAAAAATTAGATTCTGTTTTCATTACTAAAATTTAAAACCTCATCTTAAATATTTTAAAATCCATCTTAAAAAAAATGAGAAAATATATCACAATTAACAAAATTGAGATAGTATTTATTATTTATTTATTTTTGATAGGTAGGTAACACATCCATTCTCCGACAACCATCAAATAAAAGGAGCGTGAAATGAAATTCAAATCAAATTCAATTTGTTATCTTAGACGGTAACAGTGTCAAGGGGAGGTCCTCCTCTCAGTTCCAACTCCCAATCCAAAAAGGAAAAAAAAAAAAAAAAAAGCATGCTCACGTTCACATTCGTAGTCGCAGCTACGAGCAGCATAAGCACTTCTCCTCTGACTGGATCGTCATATACTTCTTCCCTAAGCTTTCCCTCCATTTCCCGCGCATTTCGCTCTCGCTCTCCTTCTCCTCCTCCTGCTCTCTGCTTCTCTGGTAAGATACCTTCTCGCTCCTCACTTCCCTGACCGGAACCTCTTCAATTTCATCCCTATCTACCTATCTATCTATCTAGGCCTTCAATTTTGGCTTGCTTATTTGCTCTTCATCCTCAAGTTCCATCCGCATCATGCGATCTCTCGGTTTTTTTTTGTATTTTATTTTTTGAAACTCTCTCCCTGTGCGTTTGTGTTTCCTTCCATCGGCGATGCTGAATATGATTTTCAAACGTTACCTCGTGAAGCTTGTTTAGGTTACGTCTCGGTTTAAATGTTCGTAAACCTATTTTTGCTTTGAATTAATAAACTAACTTCTCTCTGGAATTTCGTGATCTGGATCTGAATTTGTTTGAGATCTGATTTATTTTATCTATTTCACTGTGCGATTTGTAAGATCTACTAAATCAACGTTTGCAATGTAGTGATAATTATAACATCAGGCTGATCTAGTAATAGTTCTTGTTAATAACTCACTCTTAGTTCAGATTACTTATAATTTTTTGGTTGACGACGATTTTTTTCCCTGCTGCTGGTTCTAGGTTTGCCAGAGAATACGGCTTCTGGTATCGCTCCATGTTTGTTTCCATTGCATCGTTGCAAAACAATTCACCTGGTTGGTATTGAACTTAATTTTAAGTCAACGCACTGAATTTTGTGTGGACTTGAAGCTGCTATGTATTTTGTTATAAGTACATTCAGGATTTTAGTCGTTCTTGATCCTTTCCTTTCAAATCAAGGCATTGCGAGCTGATAAAACCATTCATCCAGGTCAGGCATGCACAGGGGATCCACAATGTAGAGGGAGACAAGAACTACGATGCATACTTGAATCCTGCATATTTTGATGCACAACTTACGCCATTAGGCTGGAAACAGGTAAAGTGGAATTACCGTACTTATTTTGCAGCTTATTGCGTGAAATTTGTTCCATAGGCAAAAGCTTGCATTAGTCCTATAGTTGAGAGATGGAAAAAGATGTAGTCTAGTTTTGTGAGTGTATCATAATCTTTTGGAGCTGACAGGTTGATAATTTGCGTAAGCATGTTCGTGCTTCTGGGCTTTTGGAGAGGATAGACCTAGTCATAGTATCTCCTTTATTGAGGTATAGGCATCTGTGTGAATTATTTGACTTAAGCTTAGCATTAGCATCAAAGTTGTTTATTTGATTTTGAAGTACACAAATCTAGTAGTATAGCAATTTTTAGCATATAATGTGCTTCTTTTTATGACAAAATAGAATAATGTAATTTCATCCACAGAGCCAATCTCACCTAGCTGCAATAGCTCTCTTGTTCATTTGTTTGATTGTGTTATGATGTTTCTGCGAAGTCATCAATTGGACCTCAAACTATCCCTATTTAGAAATAAATGGATACTAATTGCTGATTTTTTTTAATGATTATTAGCACCTGTGTGTTTGGTATTATGCATATAGGAATAGCTGATTGTATGCTACAACTTATGGTTTTAGGACGCTACAAACAGCCGTTGGGGTATTTGGTGGTGAGGACTACATAGATGGAACAGATGCACTTCCCTTAATGATAGCTCATGCAGGAAACAGCAGTCATGATGCAATTTCAAGTATTGATTGCCCCCCAGTTGTTGCTGTTGAACTTTGTCGTGAACATTTGGTATGCCAGTTTATTATCTGAACAGTAATATTTTCTACCTCCCCCTCCCCCTCTCTTCATATAAAAGAACAAACAAAGATGGAACCAGCGTAAGTCATACAAGCAAAGAAGCCTACATTTCAAAAGGCTTTTCAAAAGCCTTTAAGCCTTTTCGTCCTCCATCCTTCATTCTTACAGACATCTCAATGTTTTTTTCTGATGCAGGGAGTTCATCCCTGTGACAAAAGAAGAAGCATTAACGAGTATCAACATCTGTTTCCTGCAATTGATTTTTCACTGGCAAGTATCTACAATTCATCACTTTGAT
This sequence comes from Stylosanthes scabra, assembly GCA_036250425.1. Lineage (NCBI taxonomy): Eukaryota > Viridiplantae > Streptophyta > Magnoliopsida > Fabales > Fabaceae > Stylosanthes > Stylosanthes scabra. The sequence goes on from JASCZI010090720.1 coordinate 93,643, forward strand.
TTATGAACTCTTGTGGTCTTGTAAAATAAGGCTGACACTTCTATGCTAAGTTTCCTTTTATTTTGTTTTCAGATAGATAGCAATGAGGATATTTGGTGGAAGGCTAATGCTAGAGAGACAAAGGAAGAACTAACTGATAGAGGCCTTAAGTTCATGGACTGGTATAATTCTGTTCCCAAAATCATTGCTGCTAAATTTGCTAATTGTTTACAATTATATAAAGAGCAGTGCATTGTAGATGTGCTGAGGGGTAACTCCATTCATTTTGTAAACACTAATTTATTTTCACTTTTCTTCTTTATTACAAAAAGGCGGTACATAGTAGAATTTATCTTCTTTAGAAATAAATGGATAACTGCTTGCTGATTGCTCTTGTGATTATTGGCACCCTTATGTTTGGTTTTCTAAATACATATCTAGTGATCATCGGTAGTTCGAGATCTATGTAATTCTTTGTAAAGAAGAGCAAAACTAATTGTTGTTTCGTGGTAACTTCCCATTACTTTCATGTAACCATATAGGTTACTGAACAACATCAAATGTGAAAAGATTGGTTTCTCTTTTTTTTTTTTAACTATTTATTATCATTCTTGACTCCATATCAGGTTGTGGACACGAAAAGAAAAAGAGATAGCAATCGTGACGCATAGAGCATTTTTGTTTCATACTCTAAATGCATTTGGAAATGATTGTCATCCCTCTGTGAAAAAAGAAATATCCAAGCCGTAAGATCACATATATACCTCTCGTTTATTTATATTTTAGTCAGACCTTTTTGAGCAACTGAGTTGAACAGGCATATTTTATTTATTTGGAAGATATCTTGTTTTCATCGTCGTAATGCATCATACTATTTTATTATTCCTCGTTAGTCTTGTAGGCATTAGTTAAAAGCGAAACATTCCTTTGTTTCTAGTTTTAGTATGCGGTTTTATGGGCAATTTAAACTGTTAAGTTTCAAATTTTTCGTTACCTTGTGGCTGGTGCTGCACGTGTTCAGCAGTTTTTATTCCAGCTGATTGACTGATTTCACATATCCTTGCAGCTTTGACAACGGCGAATTTCGCTCCATGGTCATTGTTGATAGGTAAATCATGTATCCAACTTAAATGTCTTAAGGGGCCACTTTCATCTCGACCATGATTTCTATGATTTACCTTTATTCTCTGCTCTAATAGGAATGGATGCATCAACCTTCCGTGATGGACCTACTTAGCGATTTTTGTGGATGAGAATGGGCGACTCTCTTGAGAAATGAGAAATCCAATGTGATTAGTTCAATGGTTTCACTAAAACACTGGTTAAAGTTTTTTACAAGGTAAAATTTGTAAAGTTCTCAATATATTGAATACTATGTGTGTGTATATTAAAAACTTCTCACTTCAGAGCACTGATTTAAAAAACTAAAAAATAAAAATAAATAAATATATTTTTTCAAAGTTCACCTAGTATGTTTTTCGGTTTGAAGCTTATATAATTACGGTTGTCAGAACAAATATTGTGTAACTAGAATGACCTGTCAAGCTTGGCTGTGGGAAATCAGATATCTGGAGTGCGGTAATAGTCGTGAACCTTTCTTACAATCCATAGTGATACACATACACTCATGATTTTTTGAAGTTATATATAGTGCTCTTTTACATTACTTGGACAGCATCCACTCGGTAAGATATCTTTTTCAGCGGATAGCAAAAGTTTCACTCTCAAAAATAAATTCTGTACAACATTATTTTAGAAGTTAAAGAAGCCCCCTTATGCATCTTGATGAGGTGCACAATATGCCGGCATCCATGACATTCATTGTTATTTCAAAAACAATGTGTCTTTAAATTATTTTAATTTTTGCTTCCAGAAATTATTTTCTACAAACAGTTGAAAGTTGAAACAAATACATCCTTGAGAAAATGAGATTCCCATTGCCCCTAAGGATCAAATACACGAGGAACGCTCCACCACAAATATCGTTGCTTTAGTTTGCCCTCAGAATGTCATAGTATTGCAGTGGCCTTTTCTTTGACTCACAGCAGAGTTTCTGTATCAATAAAATATGTTTTTCAGGTGACTAAAATATAGAACTTTCACCAAAAACATTGTACATGGACAATCAATTCATGTGACCAAAAAGAAAAAAAAAAGTTAAATAAATATGCATGTACTTTATAGTCTTGAACAAATTTTTCTTGCATATTTGATCTCTTTTCATATTATGTAAATATCTGTAGGTGTTTATTATAATAATGTGTAGGTAAAGTCCACATGCATGTAACAATTTATGAACAAATTGAAATGCTCATTTAACACAAATCGTTGCAGCATATTGGTTTCATAGTTTGTTCATGAAATCCAAATATTGTAGAGATTTTTGTACAAATCAATTATTTGATTTTTCTTTTTTGGTTAACAAGTATATGATTTCTTCAAGAGTCGTTGCATGATATTGGGTTTTATGAACAAACTTTGAAAATCAACACACTTTGCAATGATTTATATTTTAAGGGTAACAAATGAATTGACTTGCATAACTGAAAAAAGATGGGTTGGGCATGAAATTAGACTCTTGATTTATTTATTTTTTAAAAAAAAAAGGCTGCCTATTTTGTGGATTTTGGTCCCACCTCTTTTTGCTGACACCTATTTTCTTACTCATTTTATAAAAAAGCATAAAAAATTAAAAACTTGAACAAATACTAAAATATTTTTTGGTATATAATAATAAAATGTTTTGGAAAATATTTTTTTATTTTTTTAAAAAAAAATAGTGGCTTTAATCTTGTGAAAATCAAAACTTCGAGATTAAAAGCTATTTTGTTATCTTACCGATTGAAAGATCAATTTGTTTCATTACTATATCTTTCGAGACCGATTAACGCATGTGTGATCTTTCATAAATCATTTTAAGTATTAACCCACATGCATATTTATTTAATTATTTTACTTTACTTTAGTGAAAAATCCCTTGTATGTACCTCCACTGCAGATGCTATACGCAGAATTGTAGCTTCAGCCCATGGTCGGCCTATCAGCTGCAAACCTATTGGAAGTCCTGATCTATCGTAACCAACCTGTACATGGAACGTTGTTAGTTAAAGGAATTACCGAATTAACGATAATAGAGAGTATTAGTCTCTTAGCAATGGTTAACTTGATAAAAAGAAGCAATGAACGTACTATTCATTACACTCACCGGGACACTAATAGCAGGAAGTCCCAGAAGATTTCCCGCAATAATGAACCGCATAAGGTAAGCTGAGAAATAATTTCAAGTTTATATATATGGCAACAGCGAATATAGTAAGAGATATAATTTAAGATTATCATATTTAGTTTAATATTTATAATTTCATAAAAATAATATTTTTAATTATATATTTATAACATATAATATTATATAATATTATGTATTTAATTCAATATTAATTTATAAATTTTGAAAAATGTTTGAGAAACAATAAAAAAGTAATCAAAATATCATAATTTTTTATTTATAATTTATTAATTAATCACTGTTAAAATAAATGAGTAATTTTATATGTTATAAATATATATATATAATTATTTATATTAAATTAAATATGATAATTTTATATTATTGTCTTTACTCTATTAAATATGTGAGATAAAAAGATATTCAATATATGTTGCGTTGTGGTGATCATGCCAATTTATTTAAGATGTTCAGGATGACAAACCTTACTTTATACAGCTTAAGTAATCAAGCAATATTAAAGCAAATTTGTATATATAGTCTTTGAAGTTGCAACTTAAAGAGCAAGTCAATCACCTGTTGTCTGCATATCTGTCTCGCCACTTTGCAGAGCACTAGGAGGGATCTTGGGTGCTGTTATGCTGTGTGATCCAGTGTGTGAGAAATAATTTTATTCATATCAAATTATTCCAAAAGAAATAATATCCGATTCAGATGAACTAGCAGCTTAATACGCAGGTTTTGCATGTTGAGCCGTTCTATAATTTTTTAATTAATCTATAGAATAATAAATATTAATTTTAATAAATACTCTTTTCTTTGTTTTTTATTTCCGTAGGAACACGAGAATATCAATAGAAACTACCTTTTTTTTCCCTTTAAAATAACTAATGAAAAATGATTTGCAGCCCTAGTACATAATTAGTTTAATTTTTTTTCTTTTCTTTTGTGGGTGGGATATAGTAAATTTGACTGCCGCTAATATAAGTGTTTATTACATACCCAGTTGTTGGTGTCACTATGATATCCACCTTCTTGAAAATTTCCATGTGATAATGCATGATCCTTCGTCTGAGAATTGAGAAACGAGAAATGTAAGATAAAATCAGAACAAACTGTAATGAGTAATCGTCAAATTTTTTTTTGGCTGTTTAAGAGTATAGTAGTAATTAATTAAAAAGAAAGACTAAACGCTTTTTTTTGTTCCTTAAATGGGACCAGACATAAATTTAGAAATGTTATAAGCTACTTCATCTCACCTAATACGTTGAGCTGCAATATAATCTGCTGCTGTAAACGACCGAAACAGTCCCATACTAGTCCGTGTATCATATGTTGATTTTACCCCTTTCCTGTTGAGGAAAAAATCACAGAAAAGCATCGTGAAGTTCTCTTACAATTTACTAGACAATGATAGCCACTAATGGTAAATATACTTCGTACCCGTCTTCACAATGGGCATTCATTGAAGATAAGCATTCAGAGCCAATGGAAACAACATGGGCAGTTCGCATCTCCTGAAGCTCTGGTATAACAATCTCTGTTATCTGCAAATATAAAAGAATTGTATGCTACTTATAATTGCCTGCGTTGGTCATGAAGAAGTCTTCATAAACAATCCTGAAGAACACGAAAGTATGATGAACTTACTTCACAACCATGGGCCTTTGTCAACAGATTCAGAGCATCCTCACATTTGTCTGAGACTTCAGTCGAATGAACATCATTAAACCACTTCAAAAGAATAAATATAATAATATTTAGAAAAAGCAATGTCGTGTCAAACTGCACATAAAATCTCTGTAGGGGGATAGGCTGATTACCGCTGTGTACTTTCCTATTCTTAATGATCCCAAAATATTTGAATCATCTATGAATGACAAAGCTGGCAAGCAAGGTGGTGGCTACATGAAACAGAGGAATATATACATCATAACTGACTAAAAGAAAAATATTAAGATTGCTTACAGATAATGTAGAATTAAGAAGATTTGGTCAGTGTCTAGCTTTCTTCCTATATCCCGATTTTATTTTGTAACTAAACACTTAAAAACGGTCTTAAGAACTTTGCATCTATGTTGCACGAATACGGGTACGGTACTTATACCCAGTACGGATACACGTACGGAATACGAAAATTTTATAGAAATAGGGATACGGGTACGCAAGTATATATATAAAAAATAAATTAATTTTATAATTTTTTAAACATAAATTATATTTTTTTAATTAATAAAATATGTTTTATGTTAAATTTAATACATTTTTATTTATAAATAAATATTTAAATATTCAATTTAACGTATTAAATCGTATATTTAAATAATTTTGGAACATAAAAATTTAAAAAAAAATAAAATTAATTCAAAATAACGTAATTTTGTATTAATTTATAAAAAAAAACGTATTCAGCCGTACCCAAAATACCGTATTCGTGCAACAGAGTTTTGCATTGAACAAATTAGTCTTTCAAAGAAGAAGACAAATTAATCCCTAACATTTGAAAATGACAAATTGACCCTTATTTTAATTTAGTTTTTCTTTTTTTATAAAAAAAATGGTTTGATAGATAAAAGTTTTTGTTATATAGGTCTGAAAATTATAGAAAGAAAACTACTTTTCAAGTGACAAGTTATATGTGGAGAGAGAAGGATAAAACTGTTAAAAAAAATGTGAGCAATTAGCAGTTAATGAAAAGAATACTAATCAAAAGATTAAAGTTTACCGGTCTTAAGCTGATTCTATTTTCAGGTGATGAACCCAACATTGCCGCATACCTAAGTTATTAAAAAAGAAAGACCTGTTATATGTACTCATGAAGCAATTCGTTGTCTAAAAGCAATCCAAAGTAAGGACTAGAGAGCACTAATGAAAGCTTTAGTCAAAATGGAAAACCAAAGAGAGAGAAAAATATGAATTGTATACACTAGCATGATATCCTCCACTGATGAAGCAATTGGTCCAATAATTTCTACCGTTCCGCCATCACATAATGATCTGCAGATATAAAAAAGAAAAATAAATAAAGGAATTTATATATAGATTTATATATAGGCATGATGATTGGTTCCGAAATTTGGTTACTCAGGACTCATTATTTTTTTATTCTGATGCAACTAAATATATTGTTAATATATAACTTCAAATTATAATCATTTGAATATCACATATGCTGGTGTCTAACAAAAAATATTATTGGAGACTTAGTAGACTTCAAAATTTTCAGATGTTGCCCCTTCGAATTTGGCAAGTTAAGATAAAATGATACGGTCTTTATGTGCAAGTGCAACAAGAAAATGCATTCCACGTTTTTTAAGATGAAAAAATTACAGCGAGAAATTACCCTTCCATGTTTGTTCGCCCATAATTTGATTTCAGTCCCACCACACCACAAAGGGAAGAAGGAATACGAACTGAACCTGTCTTTCTCCAGAATTTTCAAAAGTAAGAATCAGTACATAGAAAAATTGGGTTAAAAACAGTTAGTTTGACAATATTTTCACACAACCTCCACCATCAGTTCCCAGTGCAGCAGAACATATTCCAGACGCCACAATTGCAGCTGGACCTGAAGAAGATCCACCTGTATACCTATCAGGTGCATGAGGATTTCTTGTAGTTCTGCAACTCAAGAATACCGGATTGAGTTATCAATGATGGCAAACCAAATCATTGTTCAAGGTATATAATCCTGTACCATTCAAATCACTTATAAACTTGTGATCAACCGATAACTGAACGCAAAACAGGGTGAATTAAACATATTTGAAACTATAATACGGCCACACTTGTTAACAAGTTTACTTGATTACTTTATCTCCTAATCTGAAAGAAGGTATGGAGTGTGTAAATCATGAATGTGTATCAAGTAAGGCAAGCGATTTTCTTCTCTGGTCATTCCAAGTCCAATCTTTATGTTGATGGTGACATCAACTTTTAGTTAGGCTTACCCGTAGTTAGGATTATTTCCAGTTGTACCCATTCCAAACTCATGCATATTTGCCTTCCCAACAAAAATGACACCACAGCTCCTTAGCTTTGAAACACAGACCGCATCCTTCTTTACAGTGCGTACCTCATGCATCCATGTACTTGCACCTTTTTGTTGCCAAACTATATTTCAGAAATTTATTCAATTACTCACACAAGGCGAGTCAATAATACTCACTTACCATTAGATGGATGAGGATACAAGTCTATATCATCTTTGATGGCGATGAAAATTCCATCTAATATTGATACTGGATTTCCTATACAATCAAAAGGTCCAAGGTTATTGTCCATATTTCCCACCACATCTCATCATAATCGCGTATGAGGTATTTGCAGTATAACATGCATTTGAAACATACAGGTTACCTTCTTCAAACCTCTGAGTGGATGCTGCTGCCTGCTTCCGGACATCTGCAGCATCAAACGATATCAAAAGTGGCGCCGGTGGCTTAAGTCTGCAATTCTCCTCTATAACTGAGATGATGCGCTCAGCAACCTATATATTCAAAGTTTAACCGTTTCCCTTAAATATATAGAGGAAATTTTATACTCATGAGTTCCAATCAACTGAATGCTCTACTTACCATAGACGGGGTTACTTTTCCTGTTCGATAAGCATAAGCATAGTCTCGTATTTTCCAGTACCGAAAGGGTAAGGATGAATCTTCCCAGGATTTAGAAGGATCATACTGTGGAAGACACTTCAAGGCAGACTCAACTCGACCTGCAGGGCTCCCATCTTCATCAAGGACTACAACACCAGGTTCCGTTTCTGCATGTGTTACAAACATCAGGGCTTGGCCTTATAACAGAACATACTTCTTCAAATTTAATGCAACTCAATTGAGAGTGTTACAATTATTAGTTCCTATATTATCACTCTCCAACGTAATTTTTTATGTCTCCAGCCCTATTCTAGCTAATTATGTAAACGAATCACGGTCAATCAAACTTCAAATTTAGGTAAATCCAACGAATAAGAACACCTTGAAAGCAAACACAAAAATATTTGAATACTGTATAATGCTATAAAGACAAAAGAAAAAGTCAAAATGCCTCTTCAATCAGCAAAACTACTGCATATATTATTTACATGAAGTGATTGAAAACTTGGAGATGAAATGACCTTGAGGTGGATATTCAGGTTTAAACATCGGTCCTTCTGGTATCACAGTATTCCGCAGTAACTGTTACACATAACAAGTAAACAATTGACATAACATTTAATCAGTTCCAATTGCCACAATCATGCACACTCGACTCAAGTATTGTTCAGAATTCATAAAATTACTGAGATTCTAAATTCCAGTGCAACCGCAACCACAGTTTAAATCCAGAATCATCATGTCAAGTTACAAAATGAAGAAACGCTAAGTATTGTTCATATTTCATAAAACTACGGAGATTCTAAGTTGAAGTCAGCAACCACCGCATTGACACGATTGCAGTGCAACCGCAACCACAGTTAAAATCCAGAGTCATCATGTGAAGTTACAACAAGAAGAAACGCTAAGCAACAATTTCAGCAACCAAAAAATAAAGCAGAAAACACACGCACAAAGAGACCTGATCAACTTTGTTATCCTTCTTCAAATGAGTGATGATAGCAGGACCTATCAGTGGAAGTTCAAGTATCCTCACGAACAATCGAAACACGAATCCAGTCAAATGCGGAGCTGAAAACATAAAATCGGAACAGAATCAAATAGTAAATCAACCTAGAAACTCGAGAATCAAATCGCAAAATTAAGACGAATTTCAATGAACCGAACAAAGAGTGGAGACCTTTGACAACTTCATGTTCATATTTGACGGAAGACAAATCGACGTCCGTCGCCGGCAACATTTCAAGCTTCTTCACCATCTCCACAATCGAAAAAATCAAAACGAAAGAATTGAGAAGCGTTGAAGAGGTTCGAACTCTCGAGGAGAAGCAAAAGCGGAAACGAGGTTCGAAGCAGAAAATGCGAAGCAGGAATGAGAGAGAATTTGGCAGTAGCCTTTGGAGGTAAACGGCGAGAAGCAATATGTGACAATTGAAAGTGAATTATAACAGAATCAATTATGACTCAATAAAGTAGTGATGCGATACGGTGCGTTTGGCTTTGACATTGTAGAACACGCATCACTATTGTTTTGTTGCGCTACCTTCTTGACTCCGTCTATGTCCACTCCCATTGGTTTTGATTTTTTTTTAAGTGATGCTCGACCTGGAAACCTTTAATAATTGGAGAGGGGCATCGCATTGGATTTGGAGATAAGATAGATGGATTAGAGATAATAGTAGTATTATTTTATACTCTTGCTTATTTTTCAAAAAAAATAATAATAAAGGAAGAGATTTAATATCTCGTTACCAATTGTCATAAGGACGCTATGGTAATAAATGCACTGATCACTAAGCTTTAATTTTGTATACTTTCAAAGCTGGTTCGAGCTGGTGGAACTCTCAAGTCTCAACTAACTCACTGTCTCCAACCTCCAATCATTATGAGTTTATAACCTCTTTCTCAGTCTTTTGTCGACGGCATCGTCTAATAAGTAATAACTATCTTATCATCATCAATTTTCCTGCAATTGCAAATTACACGCACCTACGCCTACCTAATCTGTACCCCCTCAATTTCAAAATATTTTTCTTTTTCAATTCAACATACTAAGATCAATTCGCATATTTTTACAAACTCATATTAAAAAAGCTTAAATGCATTAATAAAGTGTATATATAAGTTAAAATTGTTGATGATTAAGAGTTACGGCACATCATAAATTTCTATTAATGAAAGTTATTAAATATTTATATTTAATAAATATATATAAATTTAATTTTTTATTTTTAATAAAAGAAATTTTAATTTATAATCTTAACATATTTCTTTAGAATATAAAATAGATAAATTTTATAAATAAAAATAATTATTTTTAAAAATATAAAGAAGAATGTTAGAATGACAATATATTTAAGTACATTACTACCTTAATTAGTTGACATGTAGTTATAAAATGGCATTTAAAAAAGCAACAATTCTATTTACACACTAAAATTAGCCACTAAAATCAGTCATTAGCGTATAATACGCATTAAAATACTAAATACATATTAAAAATGAGTTAATCACACATATATTTTGTATTCCAATGCGTATTATACGCTGGTGGCTGATTTTGGTATGCACATGGTATAATTCTAAAGTTGGGCAATTTTACTTTTTTTTTTTTTTTTGGGTCAAATTTATGAACAAATGTTTCACTTCTCAACATAAATTTGTTATACACACCGTAACAAATAAGGTTCTAAACAGTTGTATTCACATGGGCAACAATGCATAATTTGACTTTTGACTTAATTATGGATGAAGAATTCAAAGTAATTGGTGAAGACATTATGAAAGAGTAGTGCCTAATAATTAAAAACGGGTGCTACTACCTAGGGAGAGTAGAGTGCTGATTGTATTTTAAATACAAATACAAATTAAATGACAATGCATGCATAAATATATGATAAGTGAGATATAATCAAGAAGATGAAGCTAATTAAGGGAAAACACAGTATCCATTATTGTATTAATGTCATCATTATGTGGAACATGAGTGAAATCATGAACGAGTGACGTGTGAGGAATTCTCATGTTAACTTTGGACGCACATATATTTTCTTTAGCTGGGGAGAGAATTATTGGGGCATGATTTATTCTTACTTTAATTTTGTACTCTTTTAAACATATTATTATCTATATCATGTATACTTCCTAAATTCTAAGTAACCATGTAATTAACAGTAAGAATAATTGACATCATTAGTGTTGTATAAATAAAGTATGACGATCTCAAGTGAACTTGACTACAATACCATAATTTTTTTTTTTGGTTCCTTTTATACCAAATTGTTTATCAAATAATAGTAATATATAATGCCTGTTTTATTTTTATTTTGTTGTCTTCCTGTTTTATATGTTAACTACTGTAAATGTTTGGACAACTTTAAAGAATTAAAAATAGCATTCCTCATATATATATATTTTTTAATGAGAATACGAGGCATCTTTAATTCACGTCTATGGGGCCTTCAAATGTCAAAAGCTATCCTTTACACTCGTTATAGAGAGGGTTCCATCATTCCTCCATACAACTGATAATAATCGAATTATAGTCAAATTAACACATCACTGTCTTATCCCTTCCTACTCTTCCAATCAATAACGTATGGGACCCCTCCTCTCCCACCTTCTAAATCACAAATACATACTCCATATTATTATATTAATTAGTCCACCTGCTTTATGGAAACATACACAAGGAATATAATATCGTTTGTAAAAAACTATACCTACACAAAAGATTTAAAAAATTATAAAGTAAACATAACTCGTGACAAAAATAATTGTGGAGCATTCATCGTTTGAGGGGAATGCAAATAACAAGTAGTTACCAAAGGCAAGAAAAAATGAAGAAATATAAAACAGATTATTATATGTATCTTAAATATCAGTATATAAAATATGAATTTAATATTTTTTAAAAAATCTTATACTACTAAAAATAGATTTAATTATTAATCTATTGTATATTCAATTATTTTACTGTAATATATTTAATTATTTTAGTGATTAATTATTTAGTTAAAAATATATGAATTAATACATATAGCATTTTTAAAAAATATGCCAAAAATATGTAGGACTAATATTCTCATTCCAAGAATGAAGAATGCAGTAACGTAGTAGTGCATAAATAAGACATGTGTGGAAGCAACCAAAAACAAAAAGTCTCCTCTGACCATCGTGTCTGTCTCTATCTAATCTCTTCTCTTCCCCTTGAAGCTTTATTTTTCTCCCACACTAACAAGTAACAAGTGACAATTGAGTATTGAGTATTGACACTTCCAATCACACACTCTTAGTCTTACTTCAATCCTTCTCTTCTTCCCAAACAATAACTGGAAGAAAAAGAAAAAACCCATGGCTATGGAGAACTATTCGTACCCGCCATCTTATCCAGACTCAGGGGACTCTTCTCCCCGCTCAAGAGAGATCGACTTCGAGAACCCTCCTCCATGGGACGAGCAACAACCCCCGCCTAACTACAAGGCCAAGTTCATGTGCAGTTACGGCGGAAAGATCCAGCCCCGTTCACACGACAACCAACTCTCCTACGTCGCCGGCGAGACCAAGATCCTCGCCGTCGACCTCAACGTAAAGTTTAACGCCATGATCACCAAGCTCTCCGCACTCTGCGGCTGCGACCCCAAGGAACTCTCCTTCAAGTACCAGCTCCCTGGTGAGGATCTTGATGCTCTCATATCGGTCACTAATGATGACGACCTTGACCACATGATGCACGAATACGATCGACTCTATCGTGCTTCCGCTAGACCTGCCCGCATGCGATTATTCCTCTTCCAAGCCAACACTACTAACAGTAATAACAACCTTCCTAACTCTTCTGATAACCGTCTTGAACCGACCCAGCCCGACCCGATTAAACCGAATCCCAACGTGGATTATCTCTTTGGTCTTGAGAAGAATACTGCTCTTAATGTTGCTCCTCAGCAGCAACTGCAGCCACCTGCACCTCTGCCTGCGGCGGCTCCTATCCCGGTCAAGTTACATGATACGGCACCGGAGCCTGTTCCACCGCCGCCGGAGTACCAACAGAGAGTCGCCGTTGGATCGGATCCGAACGTGAACCACCCGCTGGAGGTTCAGAGGCAGTTTCAGAGGATGCAAATTTCGGAAAGCGAGCAAGCTGCTGCGTATCGGAGGAAGAGCGAAGAAGGTCTCGCCGGGAATTATGCCCCTGCTGCCGGCGGTGACTATTACGCTCAGAAAGCTCCTCCGGCGTCTAATTTTCCGGCGAGTGCGCCGTTACAGCCTGGATATTGGCCTGAGAAGCATGTTTCCGGCGAGGCTTATCATCCGGCGGTGTCGTCGGCTGCCGGAGGTGGTGAACCATCGGTTTATGTGATTCCGGCGCATGGAGCGTTCTATCATCACTCGCCTGTGGTTCGTCCACAGACTCCCCCACCGACATCGCAGGGATACTACGCGGTGCAGCGAATGACTTCCGATGGTTACCGCGAAGCTCCGGTATACGGCGGCGTTCCGCCACATAAACCGCCGTTTTCTTCGGCTGCTCCGGCGAACCTGGCACAGGCTCAGCCGGTTAAAGGTCCAGCTTATACAGACGGATTCGGGGTAGTTAGGCCAGTTGGATTGCAGGATAACACCGGGGCGGCGTACGCACAGGTGGCGT
>JASCZI010090720.1:107102-118663 GCA_036250425.1 Stylosanthes scabra
GGGAGGTGGTGTGGTGCACGCTCCGCCGTACCAAGGAGTTACTCAGGCGGTAACCGGTGATATGAGAGCGGGTGGGGTGTCGTTGGGTCAAGATGGTAAGGTCATAAGCAAGGTTTCTCAAGGTTCTGTGTGATTAATTATTAAAGTTATGATTCAGATTAAGGTTGTGTTAATTTTTAAAGTTTACTCAAAATAGTGTTACTTTTATCTTTTTAATCCTAATCGTATTAATATGATACTATAGGTATATTATATGATACTTATATTATTCTTAGCCTTCTACTCGCTGTTGTGCACATTGTTGATTACTGATTTTGGAGATATATGTCTAAATTTATTTCCATGCTTCTTATTAGTGTCTTACTAGTGTTTTTTTCCCTCCTTTTGCCCCTTTCAGAGCTATAGTGATTTAACTTGGATTCCCAAGATTTTATTTTATTTTCTGTTGGAATCATAGAAAAAACAAAATTTTGTGGAGGGACCAAAAGCTGCGATAATGCTGCTAATGATTTTGTTCTAGTTTTTTCTGTTTTTCTTTTTCCCCCTTTTTAGTAGTTTGTCATTACGTTAAAAAGAATCAAAATTTGGAGTCTATAATCATACACTCAAGTTTATGTGAAAAATTGTTAACTTGATACATGTTTAAGCATACAAATATTTTCAAGTATTCGTAGGTTTAGTTGAAGAATTTATTGCAAACAATAAAATCAACTTCGTTTTCCAAATTGGCAGAAACGGCGTCTACATCTGCAAATTAAAAAAAAAAATTGTCCTGATATGAGTCATCCTATTCGACACCACCATCACCATGCGTGCATCAAAATAAAGGTAGTGCAGAAAGGAACAAAAGTGTATGTAGCAATCAATCCTCTAATACCTGCATGATATGATATGATATTATGGGCAAACAAGATAATTTTGTATTCCCCCTTTTCGTCCCCCACATGGTACCATCATTTGACGAGTGTGCAAAGTTTAGTTACATACTCCCATCCAAAATCATATCATATATTTATTTCATTATAATTAAGGCTAGCAAGTAAAACAAATAGAGATGGCAACTTATGTAACCATGACAGGTGGGGATTTGGATACACTTAATTAGTGTGTATTTTCTGAGGATCATCCAACGATCATAATTGTCCCACTACATCTTTCCTTTGAATTTAAGTAGAAGGTTGTGTCTCTTTCACTCCCCCAATTTTATTTCCTATGATGTTTCATCATGAATTGGGTCCACGCTACATGTCACGGTTTTTTATGACACGCTTTGAGGCGGCGTGGCGCCAATTTGTGTTGGAAAAGTGTAGGGAGTTGTTGTGATATTTTGACTATAATATTGTTAATAGGTTTATTATTATTTATTAATTACGCGGCCACTAATTATGATGCGCAACTAAACTGATGATGACTTAATCGCGCATTCGCATTTGAGCTTCATCCTTTAATTTCGTGTGTGTTTAATTAATTAATAATCACCATTTAATTTCCTTTCTTCTTCTTCTGTCCAACATAGTTCCATATAGATCTCTATCATGTTGACGTAAAGTAAAGGGGAATTTGCCATTTGGATAACAAGTTGCAAGCTCTATTACCAACATTATATTATCCATATTTTTCAACAAAAGCTACATTGCATAATTTGCTACTATAAATAAATAACCCTACAAAAATTTACTGATGTGTAACTCATATAGCTTTACGTATAGTATACTACTGCAGTAACTTTAATGTCTATTCACACATAGATTTTAAGTAGGTAGAAAATACAAAGAAAAATAAAAATAAATAAGATTTATGTGGGTTTTATATTTTTTAATTAAATAAAATATTATTTTATCATTAAATAAGCCTTAACATTCTATATCCTAACTAAAATTTTCAATATGTATTATCATATAGTACGGAATTTATTTCTATTGAATTAATTCATAATAAACTTTAAGAAATATATGAACCAGATAATTATAAACTATAATTATAATGCCACTAGTTAACTTTCTCCATTTCCAACTGAACATGCTTGTAACAAAAAAAAAGAGAGAGAGATTAAATAGTATCTATATATCAGCATGCTTGCTTTTTTTGTTCCCAGCGGTATGAGCATACTTTTTCCCTTTATCATATACGTATTCATAATCTGCTCGTATAGCATGAATTCGAAGACTCCTATTCCAGGTCAAGTGAGTGGAGACCCCTTTTGAATTTTGTGTTCAAAACTTCAAATGCCGTGACTTTAGTGCATAGGTTAGTTGAAAATGTCATGGAAATAAAACCAAACATCCATAATAAGGGACCCAAAATAATGAACCTTGCTCAGTGATAAGCGAGCACCAGGGATTTCCAAAACGCGCTTTTAACTTTACCACTAGTAGGCTTTGATGACAGAGCTAGTTATAATAATTAAGGCATAACGTTCCCAAGGGTTTAGAAAAAAAAATTTGAGACCCTACTCATATATACTTGAAAGTGACTTCTATAAGGTTCTATTTACCCAACTACCCATGGAATAAGGATGCTTATTAATGTTATTAGTATCTTAAAGTAAGATTAGGAAAACACTAATTCATATAAGAGCATCTATAGATATTTCAATGTTTTTTTCTTGTGTGGGTGAAAAACGTAAAAGTCAAATGGTTAGATATATCTAGCTACTAGGCCAAAAGTTTTGGAGTGATTTGGATTTCTTGTACAATCAAATTAAATAAATGTGAAGTGCGCCTTTTTGTGGTGAAGACAAAATCAATTTTAAAAATACAAAAAAATATATATATTACATACTCACTACTTGTCGATAATTAATTTGGACGACAAACAATCATCCATGGACCAATCACTTACCCTGTTAATTTTGGGCATAATTCAAGAGATATTTACTTAGATATTTTTCTTTACATATAAAAATCTTATTTACATGTGTTTTAAAAGTATTATAAAAAGAATTTGACTAAAATTATTAAAAAGATATTTTTATATTTTGAATATATTAAATACATAAAAAAACTTTTAAATTTGTTCTCTTAAAATTTGTTATTATTGTACTTTTAAGATGTATTCACAACACTTTTTTAAGGTGCTTGCTCTAATACGATTATTAATTAATACGTATAAACCAATTATAAATTACCACATAGGATATATATGTCCATGTCATCATATTCTTATAAATATTTTTTTTAAAAAAATTATATTAATGAATATACTAAAATATTCTTATGAATATTTTTAATTATTAAAAAAATATATTTATTTTTTAATTATTTAATTATCCTTATGAATATTTTTAATTATTTTTGTCAAAAAATCAAATAATTTTATCAATTTTATTAACAAAATTATCCTGTATAATAAATCCGAAACGATTAGTCACCAAAAGAAAATCTGAAATAATTAAAATCACGTTGTGTTAATTCAATAAATACAAATAAAAAAACAATCAGTTAAATAACAACAAAATTTCAATTTGATAATAAAAAATCTCTATCCCTAAATCCTAATATTCATCTTCGCCGCCCCACTTCTCACGCTGCTCTGATCAGTCCGTTCATTCCCAGGAAACTGAATTGGTGTGATAACTTCTTAGACAATAAAGGAAAGCATTGAAAGGATAAATGGCCTCATGAAGTGTGATTATGATTATTATTATAATCAGGTGAATCATGATCAGTAGCATCATCATCCTCACAACATACATGTTAGCAAGAATATGCTTGGAATTCTTCGTCACCATATCCATATCAATGTCTTTGATGTTAATTTGTGTGTATGTAGTAGTATAGCTTAATTTGTATATAAATTATAAAGTAATTAAAGATCGACGGAGGGTTTCAACATTGAGTCATTGACTAGCAAGAAGATCTATGATTCTTTTAATATAGATATAATGGTTAGTGGGGCTATAGGGGAAGATTGCTCGAACAGCTGAGAGGTCGGACGCGTAATCGAAAATTGCAGAAAAAGGATGAGTTGGATTGTTGTCCTCTTCCAATTACTGGGCTAGCTGGGTTTAGAGGATGAACATTAGGGATTTCTGGGTTTATTATGGATCCTTCATTATTAATTTGAAATTTTTGTTTATTTTTTATTTGTGTGTTTATTGAATTAACACAAATTGATTTTAATTGTTTCAGATTTATTATAAAGAATATTTTTGTTAATGAAATTGATAAAAATTATTTGATTTTTTGATAAAAATAATTAAAAAATAAATATATTTTTTAATAATTATTCATAAGGATATTTTAGTATATTCATTAATATAATTTCTAAAAAAAATATATTTATAAGAATATGATGATATGGACATATATATATCGTATGTGTGGTAATTTATAATTTATTTATTTAAATTATTATACCGGTAGGGAGCAAGCACCCTTTTTTTAAATATGGTGAATGTGTGAAAGTTGAAACTAAGGTTTTCATGTGCTGTGTAGGTAAAGTCAATTAGTCAATGCCATGTTACGACGACCAAATCCCAGTAGCCAAGTCAAGCAAGAAAGGTTATATCAGATGGATAATAACTCAATAATTTTCACTAATAATCCTTCCTTAATTAACACGCTAATTAAGGTCAATACAATAGACAAGTAGTAATTCAACAGATCATTATTCCCAAACAAACTAGTACAATAACAAACAGTTTCTGAATTCTGCTTAACATAGAGAAGAACCCTTTTTCTTTTCTCCTGCTTGCTTGTAGTTTTGGAAGGATCTCCTGTTGTTATTTCCTTCGTGCTTAATTGTAGTAGACTCAATAAAAAGAAAAACTATGTAAACAATTAGTTTCTCATAATTAACTGAATATAATAAACTCAAAATACATATTATACTCTTATTTTTATACAGTCATCAAAATTAATTCTTAACATAATATTTCTATAAAGTATAACGCCAACTATATAAAAATAAAAATATTTGTAATATATTCGGGAACATCGATATTTCTGTAATTTTAATCATTAATCTTAATCATATATATATATATATATATATTATAATTTAAATTAACTAAGATTAATAGCTAAAAACATAAAAACATTTTATTCCTAATCTAATATATTAGATATGAGGATATGATATCTGAGTCTGACTAACACCACGGAATTGCTCATGCACTACAAATAGATTAATAGCTAACCTCTTCTGTTTATGGCCATTGTATACCCATCAATCAATCATATTGTACAAGAAAAAGGTCACATCGATTATCGATGAGTAAAGCCCAAGTTTGCTTTGTTAATGGCTCTAAGATGATATTGTCGTAATGATTGAGATTGAGATTCAGGGTTTGATGATGAAAAAAAAAAAAAAAAACTTTTAGTGCGAAATGTCAATTATTCATGCATAAGATGATACTAGATTAGATACATATAAACCAAAAAAAATTGACCTCAGTAATCCATGGTCATTATAACCCTGCCTCAATTAATTGAACATGATTTTCATTCGTCCTTAAACAGAAACACATATTCCCAAATACGGTGTTAATTAAATTAATGGATTATGAAAGAAAGTGACAAAGCAGAAAGCAACAACCACTAGCTGAATAATTATGCATATTTACTAATAAAAAGGAAGCAGCTCTGCAATTGATTTTACATTCGTTCCATTTAGTTACAAGATCGATTCACGCCTATTTATATTCAGTTCAACGATCAATTTTTCCTTCTTTTTTTTTTTTCCATATAACGGATCCATTTATCAATTTAGGGGGTGAGTTCAATTTAATATTCTTAATTGGTGAACATATATCCTAAATTTGGGACAACTACTCAACTAGTGTCTAGTGACATGGAAATATACTTTTATAAAAAAAAATTTGGTCAAAATACTTTCATGACTTTTTTAATTTTTTATCCTAATTTTTTTTTTGGTATTAATCCTAAATTTGTTTTATTTTTTATATATATTTTATTTTCCTTAAAGGGGTTGCACTTTTTCGGTCATTGGAGGACCCCAGCCCAAAATATTGTAGGCCCAAGTATCAAAGCCCAAATATGCATGTACACCCTGCAAATAATAATGAATGGAAAAGCTGTACACCAAAAAAAAAATGAAATGAAAAGCTCACGACTGCATACAAAAAACAAAAAAGAAAAGCTCATGACCAAAAAAAATGAATAGAAAAGCTGCATCAACCATTGTAAATTTGTGATTATGATGTTTCTAATAAGTGCTAATAATACATTTGATTATCCCAATTTACATTATCTGAAGCTTTTGATAGTTTCATAGTTTCATATTGTTTTAGAGTAAGGGCCACAATGTACAAGTGTTAAGATTACATACCCGCCACATCAAAGGGAAATCTCAAAAGAAAGATGGGTTATTTGAAAAAATTTTCTGTAACCGTTAATTTTAATTTATATTTATATTTTAAATTTTTTTAATCAAAATCGATCACAAATTATAGGTATATTGATAAATTGGTATAGCTGAAAACTTTCCTATCCTAATTTATACTAATAAAAGGTGCTCCTCACTTTTTGTGGTTCTTCATTATTAGCCACGATTACCTAAACCATTAGAGTTATGAACTTAAGCCTATGATACTTCTCAGTTCTCACAGTTTGGTAAACGTAAAAGGTAGTGGCATATGATGAGCAACTTGTCATTAGATCTTCGTCTTAAATCAATTTTATTGTTCGTTTCTCTATCGAGGCCATGACTAGCTATAAAAACATTATTAACGAAAGAGTAAATTAGTAAAAATACACACCAAAGAGTATACATATATGATTATAAAACAGTCTGTCGAGCCTGATATACCTTTAAAATATTTCTACAAATAAAAAGTCTTATTATATAATATTCTACTGGTTTTATATAAAAATATATCCTAACTTTAAAATAATCACTGTTAAGTTTATGGCGTTATGTTGAAGTTTCCCATAAAGTAGTTAGAAGGCGCGGTAAATGCGTGTGAAAGCGTGTGTAGAACATATTCGAGCATAAAGTTCTTATTGCTATTGTTGTTCGTACTCTCCCAAGTTGCAAAGACAGGTATATATATAGCTAGCACCCTCATCATGTGAGTGTTTTTTAAGATTCATATCAAAGAAAGCCCTACTCTCTGTTTTAGTGTTCACATGGGACACCATGTTCCCTTTTCATTGCAACTCATTAAAGCACAAGAAGCTTCCAAACAAACATAGAGAGCACTGCTAATGTATGCCTATAACTAATTCAACACTTGTTTCTTCACATCCCTCAATTGACTTTAATCTGCCCAAAAAAAATTTATTTGCACACCAAAATCAATTATTATATATAAACATGTATAGTTTATGTATAATTTTATTATTTTTAATATGTATTTTATATTTTAATATATATTATATACTAACGATTGATTTTGATGTACAAATAACATAAACTTAATAAATAAGTAACGTAAAAAAATTTTACATGAAAAAATTCTTCAGCTATATAAGAATTTGATTATAATTGAATAACAGCAGTGGCCTTCAGTACCTTTAGAATCCAAGAACTTTAAATAATTATAACTACACACTTTCCATCACATTGTTTGATTCTTTTCTTCTTCTTCTAATTAAGATATATTATATTAGATATAGGGAAGTTACTTTATGTTCATGTACATATGGCAACATCCAATAAGTAAGATTTGAGAAATTAAACGTCTTTTCTGGAGCTTTCTTAACTCCCTCCACCACTACTTATATTCTCTCTGACTTTTCCTTAAAGCATGTTTGTGCTCTGCATATATATATGTGTGTCCTACCATTGCATTCAATAAATATTTTGGGTTTTATCTGGTTTTTTCTTCAAGGCTTGTTCTTGTGAAGATGAGTGAAATCAAATATGGATATCCATACCCTGCTCAAGGTACAAACTACAAACACCATCTATAACACTAGTCCTTTCATTTCATAAATCATTTCCTGAAATTTAATTACATGCTTCTTAATTATGTGCTAATTATGATATATTGTATTGTGTCCTAAACAGGTTCTTATCAGGGGCCGCCGCCGGTGGCTGCACCACCACAGTACTATGCTGCTCCTCCACCACCCAGAAGACAACCAGGTTTCCTTGAGGGATGGTAAGCAAAAAATATTTTTGAAATTTTAAAAAAATTTTAAAAAAGTAACATGATTTAATTAGTTGACCAAATTAAATAAAAAGACCTTTTTGATTATTGTTATTATTTTTTAATTAATTTGATTTTTGTTGTCTTGTTTTGGCTAAATCTGCAGCTTAGCAGCTTTGTGCTGCTGTTGTCTCTTGGATGAGTGCTGCTGTGATCCAACAATTATTTTTGCAAGTTAATTATTGCCTATGACTTTAGCATAGAAGGGGAAGACACTATCATTATTGTTGTAATAATATTTGATTTAGATGTTGTTAATTAATTGCTTAGTGGATCCCAATCAATACAGATATGTATCAGTTGTAATTAATACATTGCCTTTGTAATCTATATATATATTTATATGTGTTTGAATTTATTTTCAGCTTTAATTTTTTTTATTTGTATTTTTAAGTGAGACTCGAATCTAAAACATCTTATAACAAGAGAAAGGTTATGAGCTATTGCTTATCGATTTTAATTTTCTAATTTGTTCATATGCTTGTCCCTTTTATAAAATAAAATGTAAAAACTCTATAATAAGGTTGAGGGCTTGTTTGATCAAGATGTAAACAATTGTTAATAAAATTTCATATTATTTTTTATCCTTCCCTTTCTTTGGACATTTAGACCCTTTCTAATGTGACATCATTTCTCATATGTATAGATTATTCTATTACTTTATTATAATCAATCCTCCTATCCTATCTATTCACATAATTATATTTTAAATATTGTGTTGTTTTCCATCTAATTAATTTAATTTTTTCATTCCCTAGTTCACCCCATCCCTCGTTGATTTATTTAGTACGACTCTTTCAAATTCTCAAATATTTAGGTATGTATTTGTTCTTTCTAGAAGAGTGCAAGTAACTTTAGATAGAGGCAACGAATTTTCAATAATTCTCGAGGATATGAAAGATGATGTAACCATTAGAAGTGATGAGAAGGAAAGAATAAAAGAAGGTCCATTTTACAAAAGAGTAAAATGTAACTAATGTGAAAGGGAATTTTCTTAAATTTATCCACGGTCAATTTCAAAGGAGAGTTTTGTTATGCAATGAAATTGGGGAAGAAAAAGATTCCCAAGGGAAGGTAGCACATGATTTTCAATCCAGATAAATAAAAAAAAAGAAAAGAAAAGTAAGTTAGCTTTGAAAATGATGTCCACTAGTATGTTGAAGGAATTGTAATGTTCTTATTAATATGTCTGTTTATTGTTTCTTTTTTGGGTTACATGCTACAAACAGAAATAAAAAACATGAAATGGAAAAAATGTTGGATACTGCCATAATAATTATAAAGTTGTCTTTATATCAATATTTTTTATTTTATAATTGGATAATAAATTAAATTGTTAGATTTTAGTATATATATAAACGTTATTTTTTAAAAAATATTACTATGTTTTTTTAAAGTATAATTTTAAATGTTAAATTATTATGCGAGGATAATTTTTACATCTTCATTAAATTACTTATTGAAAAAAATTGTTGTCTTCTTCCGTACTTCTTTTATTATTATTTTTTTCAACAAAATAAAGAAAATGAAACTTGTTAAATTTTCAAGTAAACAATGGCCATAACACATTCATTTTCTCTGTTATGTTCAAGTAGTTCGATGAACATATGTTACTGTTACATGTTTTATTCATTTATTTATTTATTTATCTATGTTTTTTTTTTTTTGGTGAGAGTGCTACAAGCTTGATATATAGAGTAGTTGATATTCCTTTTCTCCACTCACAGCAGTATTTATCCAAATTAAAGCTCCTTTCTTCACCAACTCCCGGGGTCTCAACATTGACCCAATCATCAAAAAATGCAAAATTTTGTGTAATATCACATCAATAATGGTGATGGTGTATGTGCAGTCAATTATTATGAGCAGAGTAATCAGTCCCAACTAATGTGACTTCATCTCATAACCATAATATAATGCTCTGTGCATGTATTATTATAACAAAGGTGAATCAGATCAGGGAGACAATGAAACATATTAAATATGACATGGACAATGGCTATATTCTCATATGGCTTGAAGTGATTAAAGATTGACATTGGTACCTGACACTGTTTCTCAATCACTATTTGCACAAAGTTTCATTAACTTACCAATAATCAATGTCACTAAATATTTATCCTCTTGTGTTGCTTTAAATTTGAGATCTCAATTTGTATTAATTATTCTATTCTTACATTCAAATACAGTAATTTTTTAATGTACGAAATAAAATAAAATAAAATAAAAGATTTCCAACCCAAGATTGAAATAGTTTGAATTAGAGAGGTTTGCATAAGAAGACAAGCCTTTTTTGAAAGGTAAAACCCTTTTCTCACAGATCCATCTTTTAATTTCTTAGTTTTCTAGGTAGTTTTTAAGTGGAAAAAAGAGAGTAAAGAAAATAGCATGGGAGATTGTTGTATCTTCACTCACCCATTTGGCAACATCTCTTTGACTTTGAATACTGATCTTTAGATATGGCTGCCCAATTAATGTGGAGCAGCTGCAATATAATATAATATAATATAATAATACACCCATTGCAGTTGCTATAACTTTATTATTAGATTAATTAATGAATTGATGTTATTCGGTGACATAAAGCATAGGTAAGTGGGGGGATAATAAGCCTTATGAAAACTATTGATGGGGACTAGTTCATATCCCATGAGGTGAGGAACTTCCTGCTTTAATTCCCTGTTTTGGTTTGAAAATCTAAGCAATAATAAGAATCAAGAAAATAGTTCATTGGGGAGACTCATGTTGTTGACATTTGTTTTCGGAGGGGTCTCCATATTCTTGACTATATAACTTGTTCTGTTTATTTATATTATTTATGAATTTAAAATTTAATTACTTACATGTCTTTGGTTATACTCATACTTAAAACTCATGTGTTCTCCCACCAACTAAGGTAATTGATTCTGTTCTTTTCCCACTCATATAAATCAACTAGTAAGTATATAGTGCAGATTAGTAATCACTGAATCTACTTTATGATTATGATGAATTTCAAGTATTCCTATTAGTTGGGAATGCCATCACCAGATCTATCTAGATATAATAACTTGATGCTGATCAATCTTTTGGACCATATAATATTTATTATTAAGAAGAGGTCTAATCAATAATATGCCAACAAATTAAAGGGGTGAGTTAAGTGTGTTCATTCAACATCAGTTTCTTCTCCTACTGCTATACCATAAGCATATATGCTTCTAAAGGCAACACAAATGTACCACTTATTATTAGATTGCTTTTATTTTATATATGTTGCCATATATATAAGCACTTGGTGGATGGTTGGGAGCTTCCTCTTAATTAATGCATCCCAATTAAGGCATTCAATGCAAGAGGAAATTAGATACACGTCTTAATTACTCAATTTCTTTCTTTCATGTTGTAATTCTTTATTGTTTTATATATATATATATATATATATATATATATATATATATATATA
>JASCZI010090721.1:20827-37931 GCA_036250425.1 Stylosanthes scabra
TAGTAGTGATTCTGTGAATCCTGCAAAATCATGAATTGATAATTAAATTAATTAAAAGGGCTTTCAGGCACTTTGCATATATTTCTTAGTAACTATACTAGCTAAGTAACCAATAAAAATTTATCCAACATCGGCCAACAACTTAAATTGGATATTCTATTTCTTTATATTTCGGATGTTCTACTATTAAGTTTCGGACGTTCTGTTTCTAAAAAAATATATAAAGTTGGTTGAGGTTGCTTTAAGTTTTGGATGTTTTATAACTTCCATTGTGGATATTCTATAAACAATAGTTTTCAGATGTTCTATTTTTTTTTGACTAATTTATTGGTTAGAAAATTATTGATTACCTATACTTTTCCGGTGGGAAATTATGAACACAAAATATATGTGATCTAAGGAAATTAAAGGATAATTAATGGGAATGGAGTTAATTAAGTACCATATTGTTTTGGGGATTGATATATTTGCAAAGCAGCATGATAATAATCAGCATAGATGATATTCACATTGGGATGAAGTACTTGAAGTCGATTTATTTCAGCATAAAGTTGTTTGTTGTAGTATTGTGCAAATCTGTTTAACCATCTTAGGCAACCAATTTCATCATATGCTTCAACATCTTCAGTCTGGAACATTGATAAATACATGTAATTGCATCCAAGAGGGAAATTTCCAGGGACTATCAAAGTTTGAGCCCCAACATCAATCAATTTCTGCAAGCCAATCACAAAATTAACTAAATCAACAATTCTATTTGCACACCAAAATCAGCCATTAAAATTAGCCATCAGTGTATAATACGCATTGAAATATTAAATACACACTAAAAATGAATTAACTATACATGTATTTTATATTTCATTGCGTATTATACACTGATAACTGATTTTAGTGACTAATTTTAATATACACCTAGCATAACTCTAAATAAATATATAATATATAATTCACAAAATTCAGGCACGCGAGCTTATTGAAATAGAAATGAAACCAATAAAAAGAATTTTTCAGCATCAAATGAGCCAACCACAAAAAGACAAATAGGCCATCACTAAAACTAAAACTAAAACCACAACCTAGGGTGAGATTATTAGAAAAGAAAAAAAATTAGAAATTGAGACTGAATTAAATTTATTATTATTTTTTATTTAAAATTTACTAAGAGATAAATAATGAGTAATATAAATTAGATTAAACCGATGGAATCGAATATAAAATTAGTATTTAAAATTTTAATATTAAGTGAATGTATTTAAATTAAAAAAATTTATTAAAATTTTAATTTTAATCTCAAAAATTTAATCTCACTTTTTGAAGATATTGAAAATATTAAATTTGTGAAATCGAGACTAAAGTTTCTATCAATCAAATATAATGCTGAATATGAGTCTTCTAAAAGTGAGAGTAATCATAAACACCTTCTTGATTCAAATAGTTGACAATTTCACACTTTCCTGTAATGTTTACCATTGAGAGACATGATTAGCATTTCATCGTAAGCCAACAACAAACAGAAATGACATTTTTTTCTTATTAGTTTATTGTTAATAATCTCAACACAATTCTTAATAATATATAAGTTCTTGCTTGACTATATAATTATATATTTCCTATTGCAATGATTAAATATGAAGGATATAGTTCGTTATGGCCATTGGCTAATCAATTTAACTTATACGTGTATATATATACAAAAATATTATCAACTTGATGATGATGGTACTAGACAATTAGGTGAACAAAATTTGTTCAGTCACAAAGATGCATGTCATCATGCCACCAGCATCTATGTATTGATTAATATAACGTCATACCGTATAGGTCAGCAATACTTATTATGCCATATTAATTAATTGAAACGTTAGATAAAAAGAATTCACATAATGTAAGTGTTCCCTTAGATAAGAAGATAAGATACGCGATGTAGGAGAATCACATAAAATTATAATATATATATATATATATACAAAACTCTTACACTGATAGCTGAAGAGATTTCATTGATGACATTGGGTACATATGTCCTGAGTTCTTCAACATTCTTGCGTAATAACAGAGGATGGTTGAAGTCATTGCCACCAATCTCACCCACAAGAAATAACGAGCTCCCAAGTAATTCTTTACACTCTGCAAAATTAGACCAATTTAATTAAAGAGTACTCTCATCTCAGAAGTAGATTTCAATTATTTTATATTATATCTTAAATATTTTATACATACAACATCAATTAAATATATTTAACATCAATAATAATAATAATAATAATAATAATAATATAATAAGTAGTTTTATTTATATAAAAAATGAAATGGAAGAGATTTTTGATTTATTTTTTAATCTAAATTTTAAAAATAAAAATAAAAAAATGAGAAAAGCTAGATGACCAGCAATTTTAATTCATTTTAGCCAGCATACATAGCCAGCAACTCAAATTCTACGTTTTTAACTAACACATTTGAGTATTGATGGTTAATTGCTAGTTAGAAAGCCAAAAATAAAAAAATTCTGCTGATTATGTAGCATTGCTCTAAAAAGATATAGTAGTATATAGAAAGTTATTACCTGAGGGAAAAGTACAAATGGAAGGGAGCAAGTCCATGAACCAATTTAGCTGAACTCCCAGAGTATAGTTTGTTTTAATATTGTAGATACCTTTGTCTAAGAAGAAGCTTGAATCCAAAGCAGTGGCTCCTGCAACAGCAAAATTCACTCCCTCCGTTGTCTTCCAATTCTTTATCTTCCCATTCTTGATTTCCAGATATGGCTTCAGAAATGGAACCCCCATCTGCTCAGCTGCCAAACCCAGGCAGATGATAGATCAGATTATTAGAATTATTTATATAACGATGCTAGATAATCAATAAAAATTCAGTCAACATTAGTCAACAATTTAAATTGAATGTTCTATTTTTTTATATTTCAAATGTTGTATTTCTAAAAATAATATAAAATTAATTGATAATTACTTTAGATTTCGATATATTTTTTTTAATAATAATTACCAATAAAATCGACGATGAGACGGCCATCAGAGCATCTTCCAGTAGGGCGATGGAAAAAGGTTTCTCCATAGGGAAGGGTTAAGGCTACAGAGAGTGAGTTAGTGTCATAGTAGTTGTTTCCGGTGTCAGCAAGGGAATCTCCGAAGCTGTATATTGCTCTAAAGCATCTTGTTGAAGAAGATAATGCAGTTACTGATGTGGCCGCAACCATGTGTATAGCAGCAAGAACCACCACAAACCAAACCCATGATATTGGTCTTTTTGATGGAGAAGCCATGTTATAATGCTGATAGATCAGGGATTCTTGTAATTAATAATAGTGTATGTCTTCTATCTGTGGTGTGTTTTTCTTACCACTAAACGTAACCGCTGTGAAGCAACATATATATAGATGAACAAATTTGCGGTAGTAGGATTCTGTCACTATCAATTATCAAAATCAAAATTCAATAATTGCTGTTACCACGCACGACACTTATACTTAAAATAGCCACGAAACAAATACGCTAATTCTATATTTTGTTACATAGCAACAAAATATCTATATATTTTTAAAAAAGTTAAGATGTAAATTGGTACAAATATAAAATATTTTTTTATAATACAGATTTTAATTTTATATTTTATAAAAATTATGGATAATATTACTTGAACAAGTGGTTTTAGTCAACCAAGTATAATCAAGTAATGTTGGTTTTAATCAAAATTTTAAAAGAAAATTTAATGGATGATATATAGGGTGAAAATGTTGGTGGAACATTAATAAGATTAAAGTCATGTATCGTTGTCTAATGACAAATGTAATAATAAAATAAGATGATGACACTGCTTTTATTATAAACTCAAGTTGAAACTTGAAAATGATGTTCACCTACCACGGTCTTCTGTTTGTATGGAGATTCCACTGTGCACTTGCCATCTCATCATCAGAGTCTGGCACGTGCAACCACCATGCATGCATGATGCATTGGCCACTGGCCACTTACTTCTCCGTCCCGCCACCAATTCATTTGTATTGTCTGCTAAAACTACGAACCACCCTGCCTCGCTCTTTGCTTCAACATTCCATTGGTGGTTCCTTCTACTCTTAATCAATAATAATTATTAATTAAGTTATAGTCTATATTCACTATTATTTTATAAATAATAATTTTAAACGCATCTCTATTTTATTCAATAATCAAGTTCAATTAAATTATCTATTTCAATATTATATAAAAGTTCATTTTGATATTATTTTTATATTATTTGACATCGAAATAATTTTTTATTTAATATAAAAATAGAGGACTTAATTGAACTTATTTAATCAAAATAAGTGTATAAATAACATTACTATTAAAGGTTTAAATATTATCTCATTAAATTATTTATTTCACAAATTTAAACTAAAAATATAATTTCATATATTTTTTAATTAATTGTATATTGTTATATCAATAAAATAACTCATTTTTAAATTTATTATTCTAAAAATTATATAAATACCTGAATTATTTAGTTAGATGATTATATAATTTTTTTATGCATTAAACTTTTAATTTAATAAAAATGCACATAGATAATTATGTTTCTAATTTTCTATAAGAGAAAATCTTCCTTTAATAAAGTAAAGATTTCCTGACTGATTAGGGCTAGTCTTTTGTTTAAAATGAAAAAAAAAAGCAGTACTCATAAATTATATTGACATTTCGTGAAATTGCTAATGAATATATTATATAAATAATTCCAATAATTTGTAACTTATCTTTAAATTTCCTTCCTTTACGAATTTCCATTCTTTTGGCGACTACGCGTGTGTGGGCAAAAATTAAATAATTGTAATGTTATTGTCATATGATGGCACAAAAAATGATTTTTTTTTCAATCATATTTTGAACAGCTGCAAAATTTACACAAATGATTATTGACACTATCATCAACACAGTCTAAAATTATGAGCAGCCAAACATCCTTTTTTCTAAGTTCTAAAGAGGAGTTGTAACAAAGATTTCATTATTCTCTCTGAAAAATTTAAATTGATAGAAGAAAATGCATGAAAATTAAATATAAAACTATAAATTATAAGCTATAAGATCAGGTGTGAAACCCATATATTTCTTTAATAAAGATTCCCTGTGTCATTGCACACATACAAGAACACAGTAGCTGGATTATATTCTATGAATTCATATATTTTGAATGAGTTGAATTTGTGTTATATTCTTTGAGCAATGAATGCTTCTAAGTTCCGAAATTAAAAATGATCACATACATTTCCTTCTCAAATAATGCAGTAGTTACGTTAGAATATAAGAATAATTAAATTTAACTTGGAATTTCGATTAAATAAAAGGAACTAAAATAAAATGATTCCGAACTACATAACATACATTAAATTTCAACGAGATCATGCCTTGCCGTTTTTTGTGTAAGCTTAGTTATTATATGGAATTAAATATTAATATGCATTATTGTGTAGTGTAGACTATGACTCCCTCTTCTTACCAGCTTTTGGGCATGAATCATGATATTTCAATAATAAAATTAAATGATAATATAATATAAAGAATATTTGTGAAAAAGAAAATAAACACCCTAATTAGACATATTGAATAAAGGTGGTGGCATCACCAACTCAAGCAATGACGACATATTCCTTTAAAATATTTTGTGATGAACTAACTGGAGTATATATATATATTATCAACAACATTATCGCATAAACTAATAACTAATAAAGAAGGATATCGTCCACTCAATTAAAGAAAAACGCTATGGATTACGTTCTTTGTTGAACGTATAGATTATTATTTGGCCCTACTCTCTTGTGCTATCTATAAGACTATAACTCGTTTTATCTCTCAACTTTTGCTACTCATGTCATCGATCAAGCTAAGACTTGAAGAACCCCTTGCCCTTGGAATTATTATTAGGTGAAATACGGTTAAAAAAAACATTATATATAAATTTTGATATATTTTAACAAATTGAGCTTATTATTTATTAAAAAAATAAAATTGTTGTCCCTATCTTCTTATCCACCAACCAAATACACTCAAAAGTGTAAAACTTTTAGTAATCAACATCTGTCAGATAAACAGAAATTAGCCTTGCAAAGAAAGTCAAGGAAAGTAGAAAAAGTCAAAGAGTGTGCACAGGATATTAGGTGGAACAGAAACAGCATATTATTATTATTATATTTATATATATTTCACCTATGTGGTGACTCGCTTTGAACAGCTACTAAAGTCTTTATTCTCTTCTAATCTCCTTCTTTGGAATGAATATAATGAATCGTTATTATTTTTAACTATACATTGGCATCAATAATATTGTATTTCATAAATGTTAGTTTTTAGAACACTTATTCTAATTCTAAATCCAAATAGTCCAATAATATGCCCTGTTTCTTCGTCGGTCCTCGTGAAAGGCATGGATATATATTTAATTAAGTTCTGTTACTGTAAAAAACTTTAAGAGACAATCACTTAACTAGGGGTGTTCATGGCCGGACCTGCTCAACGCCTGATTCCGATAAAATTTGGCTTATTTTTTATTCGATTTCGAAGCAACCTGAGTTAGGGTCTAAGCCAATAAAATCGATGCAATAAAAATATAAAATTGGGTCGGGCTTATGGTCGGGGTGACCCGACCCGGCCCGGTAGTATAAAAAATTAAAATTTATAGTAGTGTAATTATAAAATTATAAAATTATATATGATATGATTATGTTATATACAAAAAATATGAATATGTTATTTCAAACTTTAAAGTTTGGCCTAAATATGTTATGAGCCCACTAGACCTACTATTATACGGTCTAAATTCTAGTTCTAGAAATTAAAATGTATTACATGAGTCAAGAACATGGTTCTTTAATTTCGAACAAAAAAAAATTTAAAATTAATAATTTCAATATATGTTAGTTGAGAATTATTGTTGAACATTATTGCTGAAAGTTATATTTTTTTTCTTTGGATAAATTTCTAGAATTTTTTGATTATGTATAATATAAGTTAGTATTATTATTATTATTGCAAAAAATTATTTGGGGCTAAAATTAATAGTATTATTGCTTATATTATTATGATCGATGATTATAATTTTTTTTTAATTTAATTTGGATAGATCCGGCTTCACCCGGGTTTCACCTAGTTTTCATCCGGCCCAAAAAGAAGAAGATTTCATCGGGTTTGAAGCCAAGCTAGGATCTTAATAATAAACTCGAGGTATATCTTAGGCCGGGCCTGGGTCAAAAAAAATCCAGCTTCACCAGATTTCATGTACACCCCTAAATTTAACAATCAGGAATCAGCACCAGAAGTAGCCAAATCAAAACCTTCCAAATGTTACAAAAATAAATCAAATTTCCATAAAGCAAAAGCTGTATAATCATCATTAACAGTAATTAGTGTTCACATATGCAGACATTATCCAAATTGGTGATATGGGGTCCATTGGGAGGAGACGCAAGAGTGCCGTGTCTTTCTCTCTGTCTTTCTCTATTATGATGCGGACTAAGTGACCATTGCTATAATTGTGATCACTGATTAGCATTTGACATTTGACAGAGATGTTAATGGCTTATTATCTAATTAATATGGTCATATTCATACTAAACCTACATTTGGATTCAAGAGCTATACCCGGATTGGAGTCAAGCATACAAGAACTATTATTATTATTATTTGTTTTTTATTTTTTATTTTTTCTAATTTTGTAGGAGAAAGAGTGTCTCTCAAATTTTGTTTGATGAGGTGTTACTGTTGGAGAATAGAGAGCAGGTCGACAAAAAACAAAATAGACAGGAGTATTTATCAATGTGGGTCTAGACTCTGTTGTTGAAAGAGATGCGGTAAAACACACGTTGAAAGTATGTGTTTAATGTGGATGGATTGATGAGACTTGAGAGGATGGTCGAGTGTTGCAGCAGGCGCGTCAGGTGGTTTGTCTAGAACTCTAGGTAATTAGATATTTTAACCATATTAAGTTTTTTTTTTTTGTTATTATTATTTTTTTTTTTACATGTGTGTGACACCTGATCACACTTGTGGATTGGACAGCCTCCAATTCTAAACATTAGTGTATAACCCATATATTACACACCCACACAACACACACTTACATGGGTTACGCATTATTTTTGTTCCTTGAAGCTCCGGAGGAGACTCATCCCCTGACCTGTGGATATGCACACCTTGTGACACAAAGGTTCACCGCTTGGCCACTGCCTGGCCTGCTTGTTTTTGGTATTGTTTAAAGATGTTAATTTTGTTTTTGGTATATTTTAACGATGTTAAGTTTTTTTTGGGTGAAATAACGGTGTTAAGTTTTTTTGTTGTTGGTAATGTGGGCCTTTAAATTAGCAGTTACTGAGAATTTGGGCTTGGGCTGGCTTTGGTTTCATGACTCATTATTGGGGGAAAAATGATTTTTAATACATGTTTAAATATTGAAATCCTTTTTTTTTTTTTTTTGGGTAGGAGGGTATTATAGACTTGACAAGCCCATACTAATCCCTTATACCATATAGCTCCTTTCAGAAGATTTGACATGACCATATCCCTTTCTACATACATGTCGTCACCAAGGTTCCAACCCGGGACTAGACACTTAAACAACCCAAGCCACTTACCATTTGTGCCAGAGAACTTTAATCGCCTTTAAATTAAGATGTGGAATCCACAAACAATAAAAGTTACAAAATCAAAGGTAATTAAAGCATTGCATTATCAATTTAACAACTTAGGAGTTTTTGTCAAAGCTATAGTAGTCACTTACGAGTAGCAGGTTTGTTTTTTTTTCAAAATTTGTTTTGGCTAAGATATGTTACTCATAAAATATCTTTTTGTTTCTTTATAAATTAAAAGTTTGGATCGTGTTTGAATGAAAATTTTGTAATAATGTTATGCGTACGATAATTAATATCTGATTAAAATATTCAGTC
The DNA here is from genome assembly GCA_036250425.1 of Stylosanthes scabra. Classification (NCBI taxonomy): domain Eukaryota; kingdom Viridiplantae; phylum Streptophyta; class Magnoliopsida; order Fabales; family Fabaceae; genus Stylosanthes; species Stylosanthes scabra. The sequence continues at coordinate 29,763 of JASCZI010090721.1, forward strand.
TCACACTCTGACTCCGAGTGTGTACCCTGCCCTTCCATAAGACATCAAGAAATGCTAAGATTATGGTGATATACAAAGTTGCCATTAATGGAGCACAAGGTAGTAAGGCCAGTAAGGGCAGAGTATGGTCCTTTTACTATAGCCTCGGCAATCAATTTATGTGTGGCCTCTGTCAAATGAATACCATCCCACACAATATACTGAGATGGATCATCACAAGCAACCACCCCTGGCTTCCCACATGTCGCTGATGCATTGTAGTTGTATGGCCCTCCATTCCCACAACAGATTTTGAGAGTCTTTTTAAAACCTGTATTGCCATCAAAATACATACTTAGCATAACATGAAATGGAGATGGGAATTGAAGGGTTGAACATATAGTACCAAATTTTGTGGGATCACTAAAAAGTGGCCAAGCAGCATTGTAATAATCAGCATAGAAGATATTGACATGAGGGTAAAGTCCACTAAGCCTTTGAATTTCAGCTTGGAGCTTGTGGTTGAAATATTGAGTGAATTCGTTTACCCATTTCAAGCATCCTATTGAGTCATACTGGCTTTCATCTTGGGTTTCATATATTGTTAAATACATTGCACTGCATCCTATTGGCCAAACCCCAGGAACCATCACTGTGCGAGCCCCTAGATCAATCAGCTCCTGTATGTTGTGATAGACATGGCTTTATAGAAATGTATGTATCAAGTATCTAAAACCTAATAATAAGGCAAGACATGAATGTAAATCTTACAGTGATAGGTGAACTTATTGCATGGAGTATATGTGGAATGTATGACTTAACCTCTGCTATGCTCCTTTTAACAAAGAAGGGGAAATTGAAGTCATTGCCTCCAATCTCTCCCACAATAACTAGTGAATCCCTAAGAATTTGTTCACAGCCTGCCAATAAATTCCCCTTAATTAAGAAAGAGTAATAAAATAAATCAGCTAAGCATTTTTCCCACTAACTGAGTTGGCTACACGAATCAAATACGTCATTGCGTCATGTTCATGCAATAAGATGCTACAAAGTTTTACTGGTTGTCGCAGGCCTAACACAACCATACATGATTTCAAAGACGCCATTGCGCCGTGGCCATGTACGGGGATGCAACCCTGTTTTAATAAGAAAAAGAAGAGAGAGTAGTACTTGTGGAGGAATTGCAGTGAGAAGAAAGGAACTGCTTGAACCAATCCAATTGAACAGAGAGAGTATAGTTAGTGGCTCCAGTTTGAACACCTCTGTCTTGGAAGAAAGTGGAGTCCAAGGCAGTGGCTCCAATGACAGCAAAATTAGCACCCTCACCCACACTCCAATCTCCCAATTTACCGTTCTTGATCCAAATGTACGGTTTCATAGGCTGAATCCCCAAATACTCAGCTGGAAAGGCAATAGTTAAATTAATTAGAGAAGAGAAAATGATTATTGATTATTGATTAATGATTATTGATTACCGATAAAATCAATGATGAGGCGTCCATCGGAGCAGCGAGCGGAAGGATGATGGAAGTAGGTTTTGCCGTAGGGAGGGGACAAGCATTGCTGGTCGGTTGTCTGGTGACTGAAATACAAGTTTCCGGTGTCGGTGATGGAGTCACCGAAGCTGAAGATGGATGAGAAGGTGTTAGTGGGGCATGCCAGTGCCTCAACAAGCAGCAGTGGCATCAGTATCACCATTAACACACAAGAGCAGCTTCTTTCTTGAAAGGCAGCCATTACTCACTTCTCTGGAGCAACTGCTACACTCTCACTATAATCTTGGTTGTTGGGCTTCCCAACTTGCCATACTCACTTCTCACCACTCACTTTCTTTTTTCTTAATATAAAATAGACAAAAGCACATCCCATTTTTCTTGCACTTGTTCTTTTAGCAAGTAATGAAAGCTGTATGAATTTTTTTATTAACTAGCTAGTCTAATTGAGTGGGTTTAATTTTAATGAAAGTTATTTTTACTCTTAAAAAGTTAAAAGAGTGTAATTTTGATGCAGTGTAAAAGAGTTATACATGCATTTATTTGATTTTAAAAATAATGGGTTTAAAAGTTAATTGTTTTTAATGAAGAATTATATATGTATTTATTTAATTTTAAAAATAATAAACTTAAAAATTAATTATTTTTGATGATGTGATAACATCTGTGTAAAATTTTTTTACACTAACGATACATAGAAATTAAATTTAAGTTAATAATGTTTAACATATTATATGTTTTAGTTGCATTTAATTGAATAAAATAGTTGGTTACTTAGTATTTTTCATTTATCAAATTACTTATCTTTATTATTTGTATAATTTTTATGTAGGCATAATTTGTGTTTATTTTTATATATTATTTTATACATTTTTATATATATATGATACAATAATTAATTTGATGATTGTATTTTATACTAGAGAATATATATAATAATATTAAAACAGATAAAATATATATATATATTCCTTAACAAATGGTTACAAATTAAACAAGTACAAATTAAAGATATCTATTTTTGTTGTAAAGGAACGGACAGTAAACTATATTATATATCTGAATTACATGAAATACTAATTTGAGGATTAGTATATGGTCCATTTAATAATCCTTTGGCAATCCACTTGTATGCTGCTTCAGTCAAATGCAAGCCATCCCAAGAAATATACTTAGATGGATCATTACAAGCAATCACCCCCGGATTGCCACAACACAAAGCATTGGAACTGTTTGCAATTCTAAGAGGACAACAAGCACTTGAAATTGATTCTGTAAACCCTGAAATTGCATCAACAAATTGCATAAATCAAATGTTGTCATAATTAATCATGTATGTAGTTCGAGAAATATAATTGTGTACTAAAAAAATACAAGCAAATTAAAATAAAAAATAAGGACTTATGTACCAAATTGTCTTGGAGATTGATACAATCGTAACAAAGCATGATAATAATCTGCATAGATGATATTTATATTGGGATGAAGCACTTGAAGTCGATTAAGTTCAGCATAAAGTTGCTTGTTGTAGTATTGAGTAAACTTGTTTAACCACTTCAAACAACCAACTTCATCATATTCACTCTTATCTGCAGTTTCATACATTATTAAAAACCTAAAGTTGCATCCAAGAGGAAAGTTTCCAGGAACCATGAGAGTCTTAGCCCCTAAATTAATCAATTTCTGAAAATCACAGAATCATGAAAGATATTAGGGAAGACCTTAATGGTACTTACATGATATAGCTAGATTAATTTAAGATAAGCAATTCAAATGTATCTGTATATATAATAATGTAAAGAAACTCTTACATTGATGGCCAAAGAAATTTGATTAACCACAAGAGGCACATATGTTCTGATTTCTGTTATACTTTTATACAGAAAAAGAGGATGATTGAAATCATTGCCACCTATCTCCCCAACAAGAAACAAAGAGCTCCCAAGAACCTCTTTACACCCTGTCAAATTAGACCAAAGTTTTATAATTAAATTAGTTAAGCAGAGACTTCAATTCATTCGATCTATACAACAATTACCAAATAATGATTACCTGAAGAGGAGTTACAGATAGAAGGGAGCAAGTCCATGAACAAATCTAACTGCACTCCCAGAGAATAGTTTGTTGCAATATTATAGATACCCTTCTCTAAGTAGAAGCTTGAATCCACAGCAGTGGCTCCTGCAACTGCAAAGTTCACTCCCTCCGTTGGGTTCCAATCTTTTATATTACCGTTCTTGATTCCCAGATAAGGTTTCAGCAACGGAAGCCCCATCTTCTCAGCTGCCAAACCCTCACACGCAAATACCAAAAAATGCATCAGAACAACAGAAAATCCATGACACAGGAACATTATATTATTCGTTATTATTGGTTATTAACATCTCATATAGTACGAATAAGAGAAAGTATTGATAGCCGCAACAGAATGTAGTCAACGTTGTATTTTTTTTAAAATAAAACATCTTAAATCTAAAAAAATAAAACATTCAATTTAAGTTGTTGGTTGAGACTATATTACCGATGAAATCGACAATGAGACGGCCGTCGGACCATCTTCCAGTTGGGTGATGAAAGTAGGTTTCTCCGTAGGGAAGGTTCAAAGCCAAAGTTTGTGATGAAGGGAGCGTGCGAGTGTCATCGTAAGCGTCGTTTCCAGTGTCGGCAAGGGAATCTCCGAAGCTGTATATTGCTTTATAACAGCGGGTTGAGGAGGAGGTGGTAGATGATATTATTGGTGTGGCCATGGAAATGAAAATGGAGGAAGCAGCCACGTGAAGAAGAAGCGCTACTGTGAGAAAGCAAGCCCTTGAAGAAGCCATGCATATACTGAATCTAGTTCATGCAAAAAGTGTGCGTACTTATTTGTTAGCTTTATCAAACGTAACGTGTATATATATAGGATTTGTATGAGTAGATGGTGTTGAAATGCATGTACCGTACGTGAGTAACGTGACAGGGTCAAAATACATAGTTGGTAGGTAATTGTGAAGTATTAAGATAGATAATTGCAATAATAATTGCAACTAACCCTTTCTTTTTCCAATCCTAGGAACGCAATTTTCCTGATTTTTTATTTTACGGTGGGTTAACATTTGATAGGTTCTGAACTTCTGATTGAAGTGCAGAAAGAGTGTATTTTGGTCACTAGAATTGCAGCGAATTCTAAGTTGGTGACTCAGTTAGTGTTTATAATAATCAAGTAAAATGACTGTTTTATCCTCACAACTAACTACAGTCTCACACCTAGCTACCTAACTCTCCTCATTTATATGGAGACTCGCAGTATTCACTATTCAGAGTGCACCACCGACCAATTCCTAATAATCTCCCCCTTCTTTTCCCCGTAGATTCCTCATTCATGCCAGAAAAACAGAAATGATGATATAGGAAGTCTTAATCACATCTCTGATAAAGTAATAATTCACCTCATTTTTAAAAAAAGAGTACTTTAATATACATTTTATTTTTAAAAATATAAAAAGTAAAAATTATCTCAATTTTGTTTATTCATACAACTAGGAGAATTATTTAAGACTTAATTTTCTAAAAAAAATTATTATGTCTTGGTGGCATATTAATCAACTATAGTTTAAATAAGTGAAGTTTCTTGAATTTCTTTCTTCGGTTTCAATTTATGCTTATTGTTTTGATGTTTGAGTTCTGAGTATATAACAAAGAGTCGCTCTTCATAAAATCTCTGAATAATGTTCTAAGAAATAGAATTATTAGCTCAAGTGGAATAATACATGTAATTCCGAATAAAAAATAGAGATGTTACTGTTGATTCAGGGTCCTTTTCGTTAAGTTTTCATTGGGAAAATCCCTTTTTAAGTAAAAAAGTATTTGTAATATATTTGTACATTTTTTTTAAATGATCAAAATTTTAAAAGAATTAATTATTTTCAGCTTTAGTAGAAATATATTTTTTTTAAAACAATCTTTTGATATTGGACATTATTTTTTTATAAATTACCATTGCAAATTTGCAATTAACAAAAAGGAATGAACGACAATGTTAGGGGGGAAGAAATAGTGATTATCAAAGTAGCTTAACCTCTTGTACACTTTTTAGTATAAAATTGCAAAGAATATAAAAAACATTCTTTTAATCACACCTAGGATAGAAAAGTAGAAAAGATTCTACAATGAGAGGAGTTGGTCAAATTTCAATCTGGATTTTTTAGGCGCACACAAATTTACAATGGCTGTATTGCATGAAGCAGCAAGAATTTTGATGTTTTCATGCACATACAGAGCTTATTACATTAGGAATGGAGTTTTCTAATTTCTACTGAGGATTTGGGGGGCGGCTGTTAGCAGCAGCAACACGTGATCCCCATTCTAACAACTCTTTGCTAGTGTCATCCTTATGCACAAGTACTTCTATAAAACACAGTGAATCTTTCTTTGCTCCTGTTGCTGTTGCAATTGCTTCTGTTAGATCTTCCTCTGTCCGTACCTTGGCAGCCCAGCATTTGCCTTCTCCGTTATGGATGGCTTCCACAAAGGCAGTGTAATCCCAGTTCTTTATCACATTGTAAGGGCCATCATGAATTTCAACTTCAATTGTGTAACCTCCGTTGTTAATGAGGAAGATGATGCTCCTTTGTCCACTCCGGATCATTGTTGAAATATCCTGCGCCGTCACCTGAAAACTACCATCACCAATGCAAGCAATTACACGCTTATCTTTTGCAGCTTGTGCATATCCAAGAGTAGCACCCACTGACCAACCTATAGACCCATATTGCATCTGGAATTCATACCTGAAATATGAAATTTAAGGCACCACAATGTTAGCCCCCCAAAAGATAAGCATTAGCATTAGCATTAGCTCATATTGCATTACCTCTTTCTCGTTGTAAGAGGTTTCGGGTTCGAGTCTAACTTTAAACACACAAAAAAAAGTTGCAAATGAATTATTAAATACCCGCAATTTTCAGGTAGATGTAGCTTCTGACAGTTGAACCACGAATCTCCAGTTTCAGCTATTACAGCAGTATCTCCACTTAGCATTTCCTGAATGTGCTTAAACAGAACATTAACTCTAAGAGGTTCGTCCTTCTCTAGCCTCAGAGGAATGCCTGGAGGAACATATATACGTTGGTAATTCTCCACAGCTGCGCTGTTTTTCTTAACCTTCTTAGACAATGCTGTTAAGAAGTCAGCCATGAAAACCCAGCCCAAAGAAGGACCATTGCCAATGGTCACACGATTAGGCTGCACTATTATAGCTTTCTCCTTCTTTATCAATAAGGAGTACCCCACGGAGCTATAGTCGTTGAAGATAGGGCCGATAAAGACATATGCATCAGCAGATTCCACTATCTCGCCACAAAAGGTGGTACTAACAGCACCCCAGTATGTGCCAATGAAGTGTGGATGATGCTCTGGCACTAGCCCCTTCCCAGAGGGCATACAAGCTATAGGATACCCACTGGCATTGGCAAATTCCAGAAAAGCCTTCTGTGCCTTTGCCACTCTTAGTTTAGGCCCACCAACAATGACGGGCTTCACAGCTCTGTTTAGAAATTCAGCCGTTGCTTCAACTGCTGCTTCTAATCCTTGTTGGTTGCTTACCCTGCACAAATCCAAAAGAAAAATGAACTTATATAATTATTTGATGACTTTAATCTCAATGCATGACAGAGGAAAGGAGTTTTACACATGCATTCAATTACATAGAGTCACATAACAAAAATAACTCATTTTCCCACTCACCTTAGTTATTCAAACGAATAGATATGATTGTACGATTGTGTAAAGTCCATCAAAATTAAATTCTTAAAGTAATTCAGAATCAATAAATAAGATTGGATCAGTGTTAAAAGATTTCTAATAGTATACATACTTAGGGGCAAGGAAAAATGGGACAGGGTCTCTGGAAAAAGTTGGGTGTGGAATCCCAGGAAGGTTGCAACTGATGCTGATGTAAACAGGCTTGCTTTCCTTCAAAGCAGTGGAGATTGCAGTGTCAATCTGCTCATGTGCATCTTCCAAGTTATTCACCACTGCCTGAATGAAACACAAGAAATCAAAATCAAGTTAGTTACATCGAAAAATACAAGTTAGTTACAATTCAGTTAAAGTCAGTTACAGTTACAGTGACACGCACCTGAAAGCATGTGATGGTTTGGAAGCAGCGGAGTTCCTGGGAGAAATCGGGTAACCCGATGGTGTGGTGGAGGATCCGGTTGGTGCCGTAGTCGTTGGAGTTGGGTCCGCCGACGATGCACACCACTGGCAGATTCTCGCTGTATGCGCCGGCGATGGCGCTGAGGACGCTGAGGCCGCCGACGGTGAACGTGACGACGCAGGCACCGACGCCCTTGGCTCGGGCGTAGCCGTCGGCAGCGTAGCCGGCGTTGAGCTCGTTGCAACAACCGACGAGGTTGAGGTCAGGGTCGGCGATGAGGTGGTCGAGGAGAGTGAGGTTGAAGTCGCCGGGGACAGAGAAGACGTCCCTGACGCCGATCTCGACGAGGCGGCGGGCGAGGTGGCGGCCGAGAGTGCCTGCGGAGCCGGGGAAATGGTTGACAGCTTCCATGTGTTTGATTAAATGACGCTGAGATTGAGAGAGTATAATTGGATATGATTAATGTGATTTAATTAATTAATTAATGTGACTTGTTAATCATGTATGTGTTAGACTTGGATTGGGGTTTATAAGGGGGGGGGGGGGGGGGTTTGTGTA
>JASCZI010090721.1:41846-56960 GCA_036250425.1 Stylosanthes scabra
TGAGTTGATTTGGCATTTTAAAATTTAAATTAAAGGAGTTCGCTATTGTTGATTATTATAACTTTCGTGATTTTATTTATTGAGAATATATAAGAGTTTTAGTGATCTCGGATCACAAACAATCAACACACAACAAAACAAAAAACCCAAAATGTATATTATATAGCATAAACTTTGTGAACACACCGTAGAAAACGAAGCCAGAATTCTATCCTAATCCACTCCGACGATACAGACTATAACTTTTTAATACATAAATTAAAAAAAATATACTGATTATATATATATATATATATATATATATATCAATTAATATTGGTGTACACATAAACACATCCTAATTAATCACTCCTTCAAGTGGGTAAAGTTTATGTATTTCAATATGTTTATGTGTACACCTAATAAAATCGTTCACTTTCTCCTGTATCGTGTGGTTGTAGGCTGGGCCTTGGGGATCAATGGTGCCTTGGGTCAGGCCCATCAGGACTAAGCCTGACAATGGAACGTGGGCTTTCATATAGTTGAGATAACCAGTTATTACCTGAAATTTTGACCGCAATTGGTGCATCATCATTGCTCTTCAAGTTCGTCAAAGGACGACAGTTGCAAAACGAGAACCACAACATTACCACTAAAATCCACACCCACAAGCAATGTTTCCCCATTTTCACCTTCACGCACAAAATTAATAATTAAGTGTTATATATGTTTAATTAATTAATTATATTACACACAAAGATAATAATGATCTATGTTTATGTATTGTATTGTATTGGTAATAATGCATGGAGGAGTTGTGGCGTGGTATATATAGAGAGTGAGATGAATAATAGAACAAATTAAAGGGAGGACTAATAATAAGCATGCATGCAAATGCCAAGTATACTTATAAATTAAATTTCATGCTTTGATTTACCATCCAGTGATTTACGAGCTTAGTACATTGGTGAGTCAATCAATATAGAATTAATTACACTATAACTCTCTCATGTTTCTATTTGCTACCTTAAAAGCTTAATCCATATTATGTTTGTTTCTTGTAAAGTAAAAAGTAATGCATGATCTGAAACTTTTTATCAACTAGTTGACAAATTAAAGTAGACAAATGATGACGCGTCAATAATCAAGGGTCAAATTAGAATATAATTAACTAATGAAGGTAGTGTGGATTATGCGTTAGTTGTTCTTGTTTTTGCTATCTCCCTTCGTTAATTAGTTGAATAATATCATTGCTTCATTGTCTTATTTGGGTGTATAACGGCTACAAAATATGGATTACAACTACTCAGATGAATAAAGACAAACAGCGTATATATGTTTATACCATACGTTGCATTAAATTATAGGTTTAAGCTAAGCTTCCATTGTACACGTCAAACAATAAAAAAAAAAAAGCAAATTATGCATGTGGAGGCTGCTAAACTAGAAAGCTCAAATTAAATTAGTTTTGATAGCTATAGAGATACGTTGAGATATGCTCTTTTCACTACTCTCTAGTCTCTGCTACTTGAAATAATTTCAGTGAAAAATACCTATAATTTTGGTTTGGGAAATTAAATTATCAATTCGATTATCAGTATTTTTTCTTTGACATTACATACACAACAGTGACAATACACACCCACTCACACACCGATTATAATCTGTCAATCTTGCCACTGTTGAATTTCGAATAAGTGACTTTTAATTAAGGCCGTCAAAATGGGTTAAACTCGTCGGGTTAACCCGTTTATCCATCTAAACGAACGGGCTTTTATCTTTAAGCCAAAACCGTTTAAAATCTGAACTTAAATGGGTTAACTCGAAAAAAATCGGACTTAAACGGGCTGGCCCGTTTATTTAATTTATTTTAAATTTTTTTTAAAAATAGTATTTTTTAAAATTTTATCTTATTTGACCCGAAAATTCGATTCATTAACTAAAATTTTTTATTTTTTCTAAAACTTTTGGCTAAAAAAATGCATTTTTTATAAAAAAAATAATTTTTTTAAGTGTGAAAAATTAAAATTTTTATTTTTTATTAAAAATAACTAATTAATTAATTAAACGGACTGGCCAAGTTAAAAAAATTCTAGCTCGTTTAACTCGTGGACCCGGATTTAAATGAGTCAGACCCATCCGTTTGACAGCCCTACTTCTAATGAAGCTACCTCCTCATTCGTCATTCCAACCAAGGCCTCGGTCACGATTATTAGTATCTTATGTCAATGAAAAAGAATGGATGGACCGTATCGTTCCCATTTCACTTTCACTATTAGGTTTAGGTCTTAAAAGGTAAATTGGATGAAAAAAAAATTGGCTAAATCATTTTGGTTCAGTAGTTGAATAATAATATATTTTAAGTTGATCAGTTGTGGACAAAACTTAGCTTTAATTTATGCATTACTGAGCAGATACATAATAGATTACAGTTGACGTACTTCACAACAGTGGCGCTAAGCATATAATATTTTAGAGAGTTAGTTGATAAAGGTAACCGTTGATAAATTAAGCAAAGGAACAGTTATTCTTGATTTAATATCCGGCAAAATTACATAATTATTTTTGTCTCTATTATTTATAGAGTAGAATTGCACCGTACAATAACAACTCACATGAAATCGACTAAGTACTTATAAGCTTAGCGCCTTATTAGCTTTTAGATCAATCAAGCATGATCCGGCGCCACTAACAAGTAACTAGCCCCTTCATTATTCCCTAAGTAATAAAAAGAAAGTAAAGGAACATAACATCATTTTCTGCATAATTTATAATTAATGTGAACTTTTGATATTTGGTCAATGATGACGTGGATCAGGCCCAGCAGGACTGAGTCGAGTAGCCTTATAATGTGGGCTTTTCTCAACCAAGAGTGATGTGCGGCCCGCACCACCATTTTCCTCACCTGAACCTGAATCTTTGACTGAAGCTGCATTGTTATTGCTCATCAAATCTGGACTAGCAAGTGGACGACCCTCAGAATACCCCAAAAATGAGAGAAATACTAACATCATAATCACACATAACCCCAGTTTTGCCATTTATGTATCTATATCTATGTAGTGTGTTATAATCACAATGTCAAATATATTGTGTATGTGATTGAATTGAATTCGAAATGGCGTGATGATATATATAGGGTTTAGCATGCTAACATTGGTTTTTGGTTTTCCCTTTGTAAATCCATGCGCGCATGCATATAGCGTCACAAGTTAACTTTAATCCCCTTCTATTTGCTGCGATGTCATTATTGGCTCTTCATAAAAAAGTCATCATTTTAATTTCTTTCAGTTAGTTCAGATCCTATACTTTGTAGTTTGTACTATTAATCTTTCATCATATATATGCATTACATTTGTCATTAACTCATTATAATAAGTTTTTTCAGGTGTTTCAACCAGTCATTTGATTAATATATCATATGCACGCACACATACGTTTAAATGCATGATGTGGACTACTACTGCAAGTGCTCTAAGAGTTGACACTTTGATTAACTTATTTGTTTCTTGCAATGAGATACAAAAAGTCAACTTTATTAGTTAATTGGTTCAGCGTATCTTTGTGGATATAGATATCCATTACTAGTTTGTTTTTGTCTGCCCAGTTATGCAGCTTTACGTATATATATACCAAACAACGAGCTACTTAATTGAGGTGTACATTCCATTATAACGCCTTTATTTAATTACTTTCTCATCTCTGGATGAATCAATGTGAGAGGTTAAATCGCGACTAGTCATAAAAGAATGGGTTATTATATGGTAATCCAATTAAAATTTGGTTATATGATCTCAATTCAGCAGCCTAATGGTTCTGATCTTATATATATACACATCATTGTAATCCTTATAGAAAATGACCACACACTTCCTTAATGGACTCCACGTTATCTTTAATTTGTACGTAATGTATTATGTATATATAATCATGGATGTAATAAAGGTTTAATACTTTGGTGGAAATGGACGAAGCTGCTTTTGAGTTGTAACATTAATGTCCACTATATATGTAATCACACGCATGGGACTCAAATGAAATTAAGAGGAAAACAGACTCAAGAACCTTATTCAGCAAGAAACAGAGTAGAAAAGAACAACATTGCAGCAAATGAATAAGAGGAAGAAAAAAAAAATCTTGAATGAAAATGATCCGGCCCACCATAGCTCGGCTACCTATGGTTCGGCACATACTAAATCCTATAAGTCGGATATGATGTATTAGGCCCGGTCCGAACTCAATTTGACCTCTGTCGATAAGTACATTCGGCATAACCTTAATATACCTTAAATAAAACACATGATCAAATAAGAGGTATCGACACTTATCCACTTAACAACTAACCAGCTATAAGTTAGGTATACGCCAAACAAATCCTAACAAACAAAGAAACTGCTTTCCTAGTTTGATCGACACTCATTATAAATAAGGCTAACTCATGTTAGCAGAGGTATGTTCTTTCTTCTCTATCTCTTTACTTAAACTCATAAGTGCTCCTCCTTTCTGAACTGAGCGTCGGAATGGCCGCTGTTCTAAGAGATACGAGAGTCAACCTCAATATTCACGTAAAAACCTAGCTATTCCTCCACTGTCTGAGCACACTATCCTGCTCAATTCGTCAAAGCTAAGGATCTCTTCCATTGGTCCTCGGACAAGCCGAGCCATAGCTCATCCCTTAGTTCCACACCAGAACAAAAAGTATATTGAATATTGTTAACTCAACTCAGCAAACTAACTCAACTAACAATATATGGCAGAATGCTAAGCCATAACAGAAAAGAAAAGAAAGAAAGCCAAACAGAACAGAATGTGTGTCACAACTCACAACTCTAACCAATCTAAACAGAACTTGTGTCTAGTTATAATTTTTAATGGATAGTTAAAAGAATTATGTCTAGTTAATAGACTAACCTAAATAATCGAGAAGCTAATAAGTGAAAAATAGGGTGCAGTAGAGTAAATAGAGAATAATATGCTTTGGTGATGATTTTGATGGGGGGTTGGTGAGATGATGAGAGATGCAGCATGCTCCACGTGTTTGGATTTGAATGGCATGTGATGCGCCTTAACGTTAGTTAGGTATAGTTAGGTAGGTGAGAGCCCTTCAAGTTTCAAACCTTCACCACCTTACAGGCCACAACTGCCAACCATGGAAGAAGAAGCTGCTTCAAACCCCATCAAAATCTCCAACCGCACTCTCGTCTTCCCTTCTCACACTCCCTTCCACCAACACCACGCCCTTCCTCTCTCCCCCCTCGACAACGATCCCAACCTCCGCCTCACCTTCCGCTACCTCCGCGTCTACATTAACTCCCCCTCCGACCCCTATGACGTCATCTTCTCCTCCATCTCCAAAGCTCTTATTCACTACTATCCATTCGCCGGCACGCTTCGCTACCATCCACAACACAACCGCCTCGAGAATTGGTGCTCCGCCGCTCAGGGAGTCCCCCTCATTCGCGCCACCGCCCCAGGCATCACCCTCGAATCGGTAAACTACCTGGACGACCCGGATTTTACCTTCGTTGAGAAGTTAGTGCCCGATCCGGAACCCGAGGAGGGAATGGAGCACCCCTGCATGCTCCAAATAACGGTGTTCGCGTGCGGTGGGTTCACGCTGGGTGGTGCCATGCACCACGCGCTCAACGACGGTATGGGCGGGAGCTTGTTCTTCAACGCGGTGGCCGAGTTGGCTCGCGGGTCGACTCGGATATCGGTTGAACCGGTTTGGAACCGTGATGTATTGTTGGGAGCGAGGAACCCGCCCAAGGTGGAGTCAGCGTTGATAGGTGAGTTTCTGAGATTGGAGAAGGGGTTCTTGCCGTACCAAGATGACGCCGGTGATTTTGTGAGGGAGTGCTTCCACATTGAAGATGAGTCCTTGGAAGTGTTCAAGACATCATTGTTCGAACAATCTGGTCTCAAATTCACCACTTTTGAGGCTCTTGCTGCTTACATTTGGAGGTCCAAGTAAGTAGTCTTCATTCTTCGATTCAGTAGGAATATATACCCAAATTAGTCATCAATGAATATTGAACTCTCACATTTTGATGTCAGACGAAATTAATTATCAAATTAGTTTCAATTAATATATTTTAGTCATTTTTCATTTAACTAGACTGATAATTAATTTTGTTAGAAACTAAAATATCCACTTCAAAATTCCTTAAGACTAATTGTAGCCTCTCTCATAAATAATAATTTGTGTTTTTTAAACAGGGTTAAGGCGACGGGAATGAAGAGTGATGAGAAGGTTAAGTTAGCATACTCGATTAACATAAGAAGATTGGTAAAGCCAGCACTGCCAGCAGGGTATTGGGGTAACGGTTGTGTTCCAATGTATGTTGAGGTGAGTGTGAAGGATTTAATAGAGCGACCCATTTGGGAAACCGCGCAGCTAATAAACAAGAGCAAAAGCCAGGTGAGTGATGAGTACGTTCGGTCATACATTGATTTTCAGGCACTGCATTATGGGGATGGGATCACTGCTGGGAAAGGGAATGGGATTACTGGGTTCACTGATTGGAGACACTTGGGCCACTCTTCTGTGGACTTTGGATGTGGAGGCCCAGTTACTGTTTTGCCACTTGGCAGGAATCTCCTTGGGAGTAATCACCCTTGTTACTTCTTGCCTTATTCAACTGCTACTGCCAATCATGCTAAGAAGAAGGGTTTCAAGGTTCTGGTTACTCTGCCTCAATCTGCTTTGCCTGATTTTAGAGAGGATATGCAAGTTTTTGTCCACTAGAACGACAATTTTCATGTGATCTTTAGATCTTATATAGAACTATCGTTATTTTAATTTTACACGTTGTGAAACTTAAAAGCAAGAAATGCCCCCACTAAGGGAAAGTTTTCAAGTATACCAATAGTTGATTTTAATTTATATATATTTTTTATTTTTTTTAATTAAGATCAACGGTTACAGATTATAAATATATCGTATATCGATATACTTGAAAGTTTTCCCATACTATATTCACTTATCACATCATATATATCATCAGTTACTTAGTTCTTTGGCAATAAATATATATTAACTCAATTATGAGATATGCATGAAGCCTGCTTAATTATTTGAAAATTGCAATTCATTTAGGATATGGCATTGTTGAGTATGTTGATGGGCACCCTAGGCACAGATGCTCAAGCCTCAATTATTTTAATATTTTTTTAACTTTTAATTTAGCTCCTGAATTAAGCGAAGGCCTATGTACATGGGATATACCGATATACATATAAAATTAAGATTCCAGCTTTGTATCCGTGGGTGCAGCTCAACGTTTTTCTTTCTTCTTATAGTAGACAAGGTAACTAATGATGATTAAATGCTCACTATATAATACTACTACTGCTTAATACTACACTATGCGCATTTACTTTTTATCAGTATAGCAAAACTTGATAAGAATCAATGACGGGTAAAGAAATCGTGAAAGAGAAACTTGAGTGGTATTCACCAAAATTAATAGCAATTCTGATAGGACAATCGATAGCAGCGGTAGGAGCAGGGATAAGAAATGCGCTGTCTCGTGAAGCATGTCCATCTACTACGGCCTTATTAGATGATATTATGGAGGAGCTAAGAACTGGCAACAGCAACACCATTGGGGTGTTGGGAACAGATTTGCGTATAAACGCGAATCTTGTAAAGAAAGTTACAAGAAGGGCACAAAATGAAGGGTTGTTTGACGCGGTGGTCATGACCACCATATCAAACAAGCCCAGTTATGGAAAGATTCAAGACGAAATTGCTAAAGCACTGGAATTTAGATTTGATGGTGAGAATATTGGTGGGACCAGGAGTAACAAAAGTAAAAGATGGCTGCCTAAGGTATTTGGTCTAAAAAAGGGTAAGTTGATGAATGATGAGAAGATTGAAAGCAGGGCTAGAAGATTACGTCCGAGGATGTTGGCAGAGGACAAGATTCTTGTTATATTGCTTGATGTTTGCGGCAATGGTGTTGATTTGGATAAAGTTGGAATACCTTATGGAGCATATCACACAGGATGCAAGTTGTTGCTGACTTCTGCTAGTGCGGATGTGTTATCCAACCACATGAGTGCTCAGAAGCTTTTCATCATTAGGAATTTGTAATTCTCATTATTCAACTGCTGCTGCCATTCATGCTAAGAAGCAGCGTTTCAAGGTTCTGGTTACTCTGCCTAGTGTCTACCAGATTCATCGGAATTGAATGTTGCGCCTCCTCTCGGATCATAGTCCAACATTTGGGATATTTATTTTCGAAGTAAAATTGCTTTGTTTCCAGTTATCTGTAAATGCCGTTAAGACATTATTTGAATGAAATTACGTTTACTTTCAAAAAAAAAAAAAAAGTTCTGGTTAGCCTGCTTTTAGACAGGATATGCACTTTTTGTCCACTAGAACTATCGTTTTTTTTAAAAAACAAAATTTTACACTTTGTAAAACTGAAAGCAAGAAATGCAACCTGTTTCACTTTGTCATTTAAGCTCCGAGCTTCAATTTATTGAGTAGCTATTAATAGTCACATCCATTCTAAAAAGGATCCATTTTATTCATACCCACTCTTGTATACTTGTACTTAAGTATAGGAATAACTCTCAAACGGCTGCAACTTGGAAACTCCGCAAGTGCAAAATGCCGCGATCTTTATTATTCATTTATTAATTAGTATATAATATGTAAATATAATGATTTCGACTTGCTTATTATATTCACTAACCACACCCTAGGCACAGAGGCTCAAACAACCTCACTTTTATTTTAATATTTTTTAAAAAAAAATTAATTTAGCTCCTGGATTAAGCGAAGGCATATATGGGATATACATATAAAATTAAGATTCAAGCCTTGTGTAATGGTGGGTGCAGCTCAACGTTTTTCTTTCTTCTTATAGTAGAGAAGGTCTCTATCCGAGCTAGTTACAAGGTAACTAATGATTACCTTGTATTGTTACTTGATCTGGTTTGAGTTCAATGAATACGATATCATGCATTTCTTCTCTCTAAAGATTTCTCTTCTTCCTTCTCTGTCCATGCCTCTGCTGCATGTTTCCTTTCACTTTTCAATGAATACAACTAGAAATTTGCTTATTGTTTTAGTTGAAAGTTCAAAGCTACGCCTACTTCCCTACTTGATCTCCTCCTTCTTCTACCTGGTTGCAATTGTCCTCAATCTCAGACTCTTCCTTAGGACTCTCACTATCCAAAGCCCTCATCTCTTGTTCTTCTTCCTCCATACAACTTTTTGTAATCATTGTCAGCCTTCTTCCCATTCCATGTTCCACTTTGCCCGCCTTCCTGTTTACACACATCATAGATGAAATTTAAGATCTTCGGTGCAGTGTTAAAAGTTACATGAATGGTTTATACCTGGGGCAGATTCCTTATCTCCATGCCTGACCTTGATTCCTTCTTCTTTTCCATCAACACTTGTATTAGTTTTTCCTGCAAGTAGAATGTGTATCACCCCCACAAACTGAGAACTAACAACTTACAGAGTAAATAAATCAAACACATTCAAAGCAGCAGTTGAATAAGAAAAAATATAGAAGATGATCTACCTGCAACTTTCTGTATTCCATTCTCTGCTGCTTCATATCATGAATCAGTTGAATCTTTGCTTGCTTTGGAACCATTCAAATAGTCAAAAAGAGTCAGAAATGATAGATTTTGAAGCACATTTTGGCAAAAAAAAACACAGTAATTGGCAAAGCAGATCCATTATCTAACCTGATTACCAATAAACAATCTCTGAAACTTATCCCGCTCCTGTTGCAGCTCCTCAATTTCGGCCTTCAATCTTGATATGTCGAACATTACCAATAGTTCAGTTACTGTGCAAGACAATTTTGCATTTTATGCTGAATCTCCAAATGGCTTGAACATTCAATCAAGCTTTGAACATTCGTTACCTCTGTATCTGGTCATTAGCAGACTCTCTGAACTCAACGTCAAGCTGCCTCTGCTGCAGCAAGAAGTAACTGAACAAAAAATTGAGGAGAAGATGGATAACACAGGAAACCTACCAAAAAACAAGGGTAATAGTAGTAATAAATAATTATGAAAGAAAACAATGTAGATGAGGAAACGCAGGAAGAAGATGGAATTGAATCTCACTGGATCATTAGTGAAGAAATCGAGTGAAGCAGGGAAACCGAAATTGACGAGGTTCAAATAATTGGCGAAATGCTCCAAATTATCCACATCGGCGAACGTGTCCTCTCTGAAACGAAGAGTGAAGAAGAAGAAGAAGAAGAAGAAGAAGAAGAAGAAGAAGAAGAAGAGCGAGTCTGCGAAGGTTAACGCACCCGCTCGTGAAAGCAGAAACCTGAGAAGAAGCATCCGGAACCGGAGCAAGTTGCAAGGGTTGCATGGGAGTAGGTGACGGACCGGAAGAATGAGTCTCTTCGGAAGTCGAAGACATGAGTTCTCAGTGACGAAGGAAGGAAATGAATGAGAAGAATCGATTTAAAGAATGAATCAAGGAAATGAATGAGAAGAATCGATATAAAGAATGAATCGAACAAAAAGGAAGAAGAAATATAGAAGAATAGATTTTCCTGGAAAGTGGATTTTCTCAGGAAAATACAAGGAAGAGAAAAGAGAGCGAGAGCGTGTAATGATTTTCTGATGCCATATATATGGTTTTTTGGGCTATGTAAGAAAAAAGGACCAAGTTTTTCCTTCTGATGCCATATATATATATATATATATGGTTTAATACGGATGTATATTTAATTAGGGTGCATTTCGAATTTAGAACTTGAATGATGAGATTGAGATTGAAAGTTGGCAGAGGGCAAGATTCTTATGACGATATTGCATGATGGTGTGTGCAAGCAAGAGTGTTGAACTCTTGATTTGGACAAAGTTGGAATACTTTATCAAACAGCCGAGGCTGCAAGTTTTGTTGCTTGCTTCTGCTAATGAGGATGTGTGTATCCAAATCCAACCACTCCAGTGCTCAGAAGCTTCTCATAATCTAGTAATGAAATTATAGTATATATCACTTTAATTACAATTTACAAATGACCATATCTCATAATGAAAAGCTAATAAGCGATATTTTGGTTCTATGAATCTCAACCGAATGCATCCTTAAAGAAAGAAAGAAAAGAATCAAAAGAGAGAAAGAGAAGCTTAATTAGGACTACTTAGGTGAGTTATCCTCCATCAGAAATAGCATCACTTTAAAATCCTACCTTCTTCTTCTTTCCCTCAAACCCAATTCACATTCAAATCCTCACTCTTCTATATATAGATCCACAGCCCCTCAATCTCAATCCATTTTCGATCTATTTTGTTTTCTTTTCACCTTGCCACTATCACAATAGTCTATATAACAGACAGAATCTAGTCTTTTATTAAAAATAACGTGTAATCTATTTATTTTTTACTACTATCCATATTTGTAAGTTTATTAAAAATATTTAGAGTTTCATTTTTTTTTTAGATTTGGATTTATTTTGTTAGGAGACAATGGCGTTCTTGTCAGCAGCCAGTCATTTGTCAACATCACTTTTTGTTCCATATGGTATCGACATGTTAGGTGATATTACAACTTACAAGCGAGGTAAGATATGGCAGCAACCGTACCATTGGGGTGTTCGGACCAAATTCCCTTCTAACCGAATATGTTGTAACGAAAGTTAAAAGAAGGGTTGAGAATGAAGGGCTATTTGATGCGGTTGTCATGGTGACCGTAACGAACAAGCCCAATTATAAAAAGATTCAAGATGAAATCGCTAAAGCCCTGGGAATGAATTTAGATGATGACAACATTGGTATGGCTAAAAGGGGTATGATAAGATGGAGAGATATTGTTTTTATTTGGGGTTTTAAAAAAAATAAGCTGTGATCCATAAGCTCGGCCCAAAATAGCTCAACAGGAGGAGCACTTATTCAACAAACAATCCATCAATCATTTATAAGCCCAAAAGAGCTATATAATCCGAACTCTTATACAAACGATCCATCTTAACGGGCCCAAAACCCGAACCGATCACTTCTGGCGCCACCAAGTTCAAACCGAACACTTAACAAAATCCTAATCTAATCTGATCAATTAATCAAATGAACACGTGCTCAACTCAGCCTAACATACCAATCAGATAAAATCAATCAATAACAAAACTTATAGCTAAGACTCCAATCCCGAAGAGCTCGGGATACGATGACTAAGCCCTCTAACGGCACACTATCTCCGCTTAAACTCATAAGTGTTCTTCCTATCTGACTTGAGCGTCGGAATGGCCTTGCAGGTCCAACCCCGCCATTCCTTGGAGACTAGAGCTACACTGAAGATTCTTGTGAAAGCTGAAGTGTTCCCCCAACCGATCTCTTCTCACTTCCGCACCAGAACAAGTTGAATGATCAGAAGATTGAAAGTAGAGCTACAAGATTGCGTCCGAGGATGTTGGCAGAGGAGAAGATTCTCGTGATATTGCATGATCTTTGCAGCAAGGCCAAGGGTCTTGATTTGGACAAAGTTGGAATACCATATGGAACATATCACACAGGCTGCAAGTTGTTGCTTACTTCTGCTAACCAGGATCTGTTATCCAACCACATGAGTGTTGAGAAGCTTTTCATAATGTAATCTAGTATTGTTTGGCCTAACATTGTTTGTTCTATAAAAAATTAATGATTTGGACTTACTTATTCTTATATTATATTTAATTTGTTTACATCATCATGTGTCAACTAGCCAGATCCGGCAATAATATATATTAGCAGAACTCAATTTTTAACATGAATGCAACCAGCTGGATAGGCAGGCGCTTCAATTGATTTAGGATATATATCACATTCTTGACGGATCCTTCTAGGTAGATGCGCAAATAAACCAGCTCACTTCTATTTTTATATTCTTAATTTACCTGCTTAAGCTACTATCTATGGCATGCATCCGTGGCTGGCTTAATCCAAATCATATTGGGTATATATATAGTTAAGATTCAACCTTTTGTAATAATTGTATGTGGCTGTGCTCAACTGCTTTTTTTCTTTCTTCTTATATAGAATATCCCTATCCAGCAGTTACTAGCTAGGTAACTACTAATTAACTACTATCACTACACTATGCCCATGCACTTGTTTTATTATTCTTTCTAGTAAGTTTTTCATATCTATGATTTTATTTTCTCTTTCTATTAATCTAGAGTAATTTCTTTTAATTGAAAGTTCAAACTATTCCTTTCCTATGATGTTTAAACAAAGCATCATAAAAAATGAAAAAATACCAAAACTACCCACAAAAAATTCAGACATTGATAAAATTAGTTTTCTACTCATAAAAGATGGACTTTGTATGACAAAACTATCCAAACATTACTAACGAGGCATTGATTTTGAATAGTTTTGGGTGGCGTTTTTGGTAGTTTTGTCATACAAAACCCATCTTTCATGGATAGAAAACTCGTTTTTTTTATGAGTAGTTTTGTCAGCATTCGAATCTTTTGTGGATAGTTTTGTTATTTTTTACTAAAAAAAAATGATGTAATAACCTTTGGAATTTGTTGTTTTTTCAGTATCAAAACTGGATAATAATAATGGAGGGTAATGAAACCATGAAAGAGAAGCTTCTGAAAAATTCTCCAGCAGCAATAGCATTGCTGATAGGAGGATTGACAGCAGCAGCAGGGGCTGCTCTAAGAAATGCACTGTCTCCTGAAGCCTGTCCGTCTGATATGGAAATGTTAGATAGTATTATGGAGGAGCTAAGATATGGTGACAATAATACCATTGGGGTGTTGGGACAAGATTCGCGCCGAAACGCGCATCTTGTAAAGAAAGTTGAAAGGAGGGCAAAGAATGAAGGGTTGTTTGATGTGGTTGTTGTGACGACCATATCAAACAAGCCAAATTACAGAAAGATTCAAGACGAAATTGCTGAATCGCTGGGTTTGAGATTTGATGGACAGAATATTGGTGTAGCTGGTAAAAAAAGTATATCATGTTTGCCTAAGGTATTTAGTTTTAAAAATTATAAGTTGGATGATGAGAATGAGATTGAAAGTAGAGCTAGAAGACTGCGTCCAAGGATGTTGGCAGAGGACAGGATTCTTGTAATACTGCATGATGTTTGCAGCAATGGTGTTGATTTGGACAAAGTTGGAATACCTTACGGAGCATATCACACTGGCTGCAAGTTCTTGCTTACTTCTGCTAGTCAGGATGTGTTATCCAACCACATGAATGCTCAGAAGATTTTCATAACCTAATCTAATTATTATTAATAAGCAATATTTTTGGGCTTATTATGATTGTAAATTAAAGTGGATCATTTTCTTAATTGTCATGATTTTGCCAAATTTATATTATTTGAGAATCTCAAGCAAATGTTAATAATGTTGAAGGAAAGAAAGAAAAGGAGATAGATGCTAATGAAATCCATCTTCTTATCCGCAAAGTCGTCTGGCCAATAGGGAGATGACAGCTGTCATCTTTGCTCAATAAAAGACAAAACACAAACCAAAACTCAAACAGAAGCTCAAACTGTAACTGTTCTTCTCCGACCATGGCCACCACTCTGCCTACTTCCTCAACTGCACTCCTCTCTTCATCTTACTCTTCTTCTTCTTCTTCATCAAACCATTCCTTTCAATCTCTGCCTCTCACCTCAGGGAGAAAGTTTTATGGAGGAATAGGAATCCCTCCCATCAAGAGAAGCTCTAAATTTTCTGTTGCCAGTGTTGCCACTCAACTCAACTCTGTTGAACAGGTATGTCATAGCCATTTCCTTTCATTCTTCTCATTCTACTTGCACCTATTTCATGCATTATTATTTACTTGTTTCATGGCAACTATAAAATGTTCATATCCTGGCTCAGAATATTGCTGCTAAAGAAAGCCAGAGGCCAGTGTATCCATTTCCTGCAATAGTTGGACAGGATGAGATGAAGCTTTGCCTTCTCCTCAATGTGATTGATCCCAAGATTGGAGGTGTCATGATCATGGGGGATAGAGGTACTGGTAAATCCACTACTGTCAGGTCATTGGTAGATTTGCTTCCTGAAATCAAGGTTGTAGCTGGTGACCCTTATAACTCAGACCCAGAGGATCCAGAGTT
This sequence comes from Stylosanthes scabra, assembly GCA_036250425.1. Classification (NCBI taxonomy): domain Eukaryota; kingdom Viridiplantae; phylum Streptophyta; class Magnoliopsida; order Fabales; family Fabaceae; genus Stylosanthes; species Stylosanthes scabra. The sequence continues at coordinate 56,881 of JASCZI010090721.1, forward strand.
CATGGGAGTTGAAGTCCGAGAGCGCGTGCTGAACGGAGAGAGCCTTCAGGTTGTCTTAAGCAAGATTAACATGGTTGATT
>JASCZI010090721.1:56970-69024 GCA_036250425.1 Stylosanthes scabra
GGGGGCTACAGAAGATAGAGTCTGTGGAACAATTGACATTGAGAAAGCCTTAACTGAGGGTGTTAAGGCCTTTGAACCTGGGCTACTAGCTAAAGCTAATAGGGGAATCCTATATGTGGATGAGGTTAATCTTTTGGATGATCATTTGGTGGATGTCTTGTTGGATTCTGCTGCTTCTGGTTGGAACACAGTGGAGCGAGAAGGTATATCAATCTCACATCCTGCTCGGTTTATTCTAATTGGCTCGGGCAACCCTGAAGAAGGGGAACTCCGGCCGCAACTGCTGGATAGGTTTGGAATGCATGCTCAGGTGGGGACTGTTAGGGATGCTGAGCTTAGAGTGAAGATTGTTGAGGAGAGAGCTCGATTCGACAAGAACCCGAAGGAGTTCCGGGACTCTTACAAAGCCGAGCAGGAGAAGCTCCAGACACAAATTTCCACAGCTAGAAGTTCGCTTTCGTCCGTTCAAATCGACCAAGAGCTAAAGGTGAAAATCTCAAAGGTTTGTGCAGATTTGAATGTGGATGGTTTGAGAGGAGACATAGTAACAAATAGAGCTGCAAAAGCATTGGCTGCTCTGAAGGGAAGAGACAAAGTGACTGCAGAGGATATTGCTACTGTGATCCCTAACTGCTTGAGACATCGTCTAAGAAAGGATCCACTAGAGTCAATAGACTCCGGTGTTCTTGTCACTGAGAAATTCTATGAAGTATTTAGCTGAGGGAGAGGGTCTATTTGCTATGCTATTTGATGCTTATATTACTATTTATTGGGGATTTTTCATTGTTCTAAACAGTAGAGAGATTCAGAAACTCCATGTAAACGGGAAATTCAATATTCCTCATGTGACTATTTTGTTTAAAATCATATGGGCTTATAACCTTTTTCAGCTGAGTTATATACTAATTCTATGGAATTTAGTTACATACTTTTCCTTCAGTTTACCTTATATTTTATATGACACAGCAAAATCAGTGTTTGAGTGTATGTTTGTATATGCTAGCTTTTATGATTCCCTAAGCAGTATCATGAATTCATGATAAAGTGTATTAAGATAGGATGCTAACTTTCAACACAATTCCCATATCATAAAATAGGTTAAATACCATAACATTCAATGCAATATACATAAGAAATCATACATAAAATAACACTATAATTTGTACTTTGTCAGCAGGGGAAGTTCTGTCATGATCATATTATTAAAGCTATATCAATGAAACAGTGTGATCACAATATAAGTGAGCAGTTTCTCAATTCTTCATGACCTTCTTCCAAGTTCAGTTTGCTTCAATCACTTGTATTAGATTGCTCAAAAAAAGGAGAGCAGGTTCACCTGAAAAATGATGAAATTAAGACTATTTGGAACTATTCTGTAACATTATCATGTCGTTTTCAGTAATTCCTCCCCAGATTTTAGGCCTCTGCTCTAGAAACTCCGGCGGGCGCCGAAGCACAAGAGTAGCTGCCCTAATCAAGATAGCAGCAGTTAGAGCCCATATCACATACTGAGTATTCTCAAATTCATAATCAAAATAGTGCACAAGATGCTTCTCTCCCATCCATTCTCTTTCCTCAGCTCTCCTATTCTCATTCTGCATTCAAACCATTATCTGAAAAACTAAGTTCATAGTAGTATACATGAGCTTTCACCCAAGAAATTAAATTTAGCACAACAAACCTTGAGGAACATCTCCAATGGAACATCAAATATTGCTTCAACTTCAGCTGAATCTAAAACAGGTGAAAATGCATCCTTGTTGGACAATATTCCCACCACAGGTATTACTGTAATGCCATACTGCAAATCAAAGTAAATGAATAATTATGCATAAATTTAAGGAAGAAACTAGAAAGAAATGCAGCTAATGTTTTTGGAAATGCATACCTTAGTATAAAAGGGTTCAAGAAGAGTAATAACAGAAACAAGAGAAGGGTCCAATCCAATCTCCTCCTTAGCCTCCCTCAAAGCGGTTTCTACATCATCAGCATCACCATCTTCTCTCTTGCCACCTGGCAGAGCAACCTCACCTGCAACAACCAAACCAACACAAACCCATTTCAGATAGGGAGTGAAAGACACAAACTTTGCAACTTTGAGGTTGAAAATTGAAAAAGGGTCGAACCGGAGTGGCGTGAAAGAGAAGCTGCCCTTAAAGTGAGGATGACTCTGAGATTTCCATCGGAACCTTCGAAGAGACAGATCAGAACCGCAGCTCTCTTGGTTGGTTTCGAGGTGAAATGGCTGCGCTTCAAGTTGTGGGGGTTGTTGGTTATGGAAGGTTGGAAATGATGAAGCAAAGCTTTTAGTCTCTCTGAACCTCGTTCCTCACCACTGTTTGATCCCATTTTCCCCCTTCCCTATGTTTTCTGCTTTCCACGTTTTTTTTTTATTAGATTCCAAACTTTGTGGTTTTTTGTGTCTAAACACTAGAGTTGATAGGAAATTTTAAAGTCAATATCAGTTTGGTATTTTCAATAATCTTTTCTCCACTTTAAAGATCAATCCAATATTCCATTTACAACCCGAATGCGAATATCAGCACACGAACATTCACAAAACACATTAATACAACATACAATAGCATAGAAACAGTCAGTTATAGAAGAAGAAACAAGAGGTATATGAAATTGTCTAATGATACACGTAGATTAATTCTAAAACATGATTCTTCTCTAACATCAAGTAAAACAAATTACAAAGGCAAATATATCTAGAATCTAGATATAGTAATCTGATTCTCCTATTGAATCAAAGTTGTAACCAACAACAACATGTATGAGAAGGCAAAAGTACCTTCTACTCTTGGCGCCCTCAATATCTTTCTCTAAGTAGAAAAAGTACAATCTGACATAAAACTGATGAAAGAAAGAACTTCCAAGTGATGTGCTATATATAACTACCCCGTTTCCTTGGATTCCTAAAATCTGTAGCTGTGATGAACATTACTATCACCATGTGATTAACAAATACTATAAACGTTGAATTCAATGAATTGAAGCATCCTTGGTTTTATCCCTAGGAATCATTATTGGATTGTGCTCCAAGAAAGCTGGTGGCCGTTGATACACAACTGATGCAGCCCTTATCAATATGCCAGCTGTTAAACCCCATATGAGGTATTTCTTGTGCTCAATTTCATACTCAAATAAATGTATCACATACTTCTCTCCCATCCATATCCTCTCTTCTTGCTTCCTCTTTTCATCCTGATCATCAATGTAACATAATCATTAGATAGATAATATAAAATTCAGTTAATAACAATTGAAGTCTTATAGTTTAACCTTGAGAAACATTTCAAAAGGGACATCAAATACAGCTTCTACTTCAGCAGGATTTGGAGCTGACTTGAATGCCTTTTTGTCATGAAGTATACCAATGACAGGAACCACTATTATGAGGTACTGCAAATGAAACAAAAAATAATGAAAATACAACATCCACTAAGACCATAATACAGACCAAATATTGAACAAATGAAAATAAGCAAAATTTTAAACGATTTATATTCAGATAATCTCCGAAGAAATTAGGGGGAAAATCTCATGAATGTCATTTCTTTGAACCTCAGAGATCAAAGGGAATTCATACCTTAGAGAAGAATGGTTCAAGAAATGTAACAACATCAACAAGTTGAGGATCCAACCCAACTTCTTCCATTGCCTCTCTTTTTGCAGTGTCTCCGTCGTCCTTATCACCTTCTTCTGCCTTACCACCAGGCAAGGCCACTTCACCTGCAAAACAGCACCAAATTCAACACATAAAATACAATCCTCACTTCATTCCACTTCCCAATAAATTCAAAAAATGTAAAGTTCTAAACTGCGTGCTGGTTTCATTTAACCAACACCATTCTTAAGATTCAGTAGACTTAACATCCCTCATGCTAGATACTTTTTTTTGAATAACTATAAGGAAATAAATTTATAAACCTTACTAATAGCTCTAGCTTTTGGTCTAGTGGTAAGTGTTTTGTTGAAGAAATTAAAGACTTTTTTTCTTTTCTTTTCTTGAAAAGCAAACAACAATACAACATGATGACATAAGTTTTCTTCCATTTGAATTCTCAAAACAAATAGAATTGTGTGACAAACTGAGCTTACCTGAGTACATAGAAAGCTTGGAAGATCGCTTGGTGAGGATCACCCGTAGTTCCCCATCGTCCCCTTCAAAGATGCAGATCAAAACAGCAGCTCTCTTGAATCTGAATTCTCCTTGGTTTTGAGCAGTTGCAGTGGCTTGTTCAGACAATGGTGGGGGCTTGTGAAGTCTGAGCCGTTGTGCCAAGGCTAGGAGCCTCTGCGGTCCTCCATTGTTATTGGAGGGATCCATGAAGTTTGAAGGAAAAAGAGAAGCTATGCTGATGCTATTTCACAATGGAAACCATGAATGCTAGTTAAGTAGCACTGCCATATCATAAATGTGATGAAACTGTAGAAATTATGAGATCTTATGGTAGCTTTGATTGGATGATTTCAAAGTAAACCTGTTTTTGGAGACAAATATTAATTTCCTTAGATGTTGTTTATTATTGATCATAAATGATAAGAAATTTAATGCAACAAACTTTCCAGCTACCAAGGAATTGGAAGAGCTGAGTATGAATGTACTAGTATTTACAATTGGTCCATACTGTAATATGAAAAGAACAGAACAGAACGGGTCCAGTGTGATGAGACAATAAGGTTGTTGGCTATCAGCAATTTAGGATTTTCATTTCCAAGCAACTCTTCTGTGATGTCAGAACCATAAAAGAAGTGTTAAGTTCATCTTTGGTCAGAATTGTGGCTTTAAAGTTGCATTGTGCAACTTTTAAGACATTTGAAATTTGTAGATTCAGAACTGATCTGGTAAATATAAAAGTCCAAATTTACAGTGTGATCAAGGTAATGCAAAGTTGCAAATTGTGAAACTAAATATCATTATTGCAAAGGTAGGCTACAGCCTCCAGCCTAATACCCTATTGAGTAGACACTGGACACCATTTTTTGTGTGAATCTAAACCTTGCATGTATACATTCACTGTACTAAAAAAAAGTTGCATTATTGGCATTGAATGACATGGTGGAAATTTTGCACCCTTTTCAAGTTTAGATCAAAAAAGTTTAGATCAGTGACAGTTTGGCAGGTTAATGAATTTTCTATTTTCTCTTTTGTTTTATATTTATGGCAGGTAACAAGGCATGAAAAGGATCACCTTGATGAAGAAAGAAACTGTCAAGAAGAAAATTCCAACTTTCAAGCAGCTCTCTTTAGTCAAGTGTGTAACTAGAACATGGTAGGGACATGGGAGTGGAAAATGGAGTAAACAATTAAACATGGTGACAAAATAATAAGAGTCTAACAATGACATGTAGGATGTAGCATAACATTGTGTATCACAAAATTGGAACCAACATATAACATAAACACATCTAAACCAAGGAAACTAACAATGGTCCCATCTTAAAATTTTTATATTACAACAGCAGATGGGGGAATATCAGATACTGTTCCTATCTACAATCTGTCTCTTGGTTGAATATACATGACAGAAAAAGATAAACAAAAGGATAAACAATCAACAAATCAAACCCAAATGCAGGTCCTCCAAATTGGTCTGAATGTGTCACTTTCATATGCACAAATTGGAAGCAAACCAATGAATAAATAACATAGCCTTTTTTCTTTCTTTCTTTCTTTCTTTCTTCTCACTTAATGCACTTCAACAAACTGAAACTCAATTTTTAAACAGCTAAATTTCAATAGGCTTGACACTTAGAGCAAGCAGGCTTTGTCTTAGCAACCACTAATGAGAACTCACTGCACTTTTCTGCACCACAGTTACAGTTTTTTCTGTTGTCGGGTAGGACAATCTCCTAGCTTTTGCAGACCCTTTAGCATTTGCCAACGGTGGGGTTCCTTTTGAATTGGTGGAAGACAGTTTAGCCGAAACAGGAGTTTTAGGTGTGGATGTCTTCTTATCCTTCTTGCTAGACTGCTTATTCTGAGCTTTCTTTGTATCACTGGACACAGTTTCAACACGGCTTTCCCATGGCCGGGCAGCGATCCAGCGTTCCTTCCAGCTCCAACCCCAATTAGCTTTACCGAGTTCGCAGTTTCCTAGCCCTTGGCTCTGACTACAGTTGGCCCTCCACTATGAATCACAAGAAATTCATTTGATTTTCAGTTTGAATATGCAAAACTAGATAATGGGACATTTCTTAAGGCCGAAACCTACCTGATGAGAAAAGGCATATGCCATGGCTCTTTCACGCTTAACAGATGCTTCTTCTCTCTGATGTATCCTTCCAACAACTTCCTCCATGGTTTCAGAACCACTGCACCATTCCACCTGTAATTTAATACATCTAGTCCTCATAAGAAAAACATTAACCTGACTTTAGTTCAAACAAGTTCATGTCTCTAGCAAAATAATTCCACCACCATGAACATTTTACAATGATGAATGATTTGTAGATATTTCACTCATTTACTTACTAATGACTACCATATCAAAGAGAAGGTGCAACTCCGGGCAATTTATGAGTCACCAGAATAATTACTTAAAAAATATTGGAAGACACAACCAAGCCTATGGGTAACTAAAATAGAGAGCAATTTCATTAGAAGAAAACACTCTTTGTAAATGAAGTCTGAAACAAACATAGAGAAAATTATGGGAAGCAAGAAGTTACCTCCAGATCATGAAGCTTTGCCTCAAGTTTAAGTTGAGATTCTAGTTTCTTCCGCCTGATCCTGTCTTCAGTCACCATACAGAGTCTTCGAGTTCTAATCTCAGTCTGTATCTTGCTCCATGAATGAAGGTAAGTTATAGCAGTATTGGCTTGCTTTTTAACGGAGTAACTCTGTGTTACAATCTGCAGTTTTGTGATCCCTTTCAAGCGGCGTAGTGCTTTTCTAGCCTGAAAAGTTTAAAAATCAGCATTCAAGATAATAACCAATAGTCAATTAGTAAAGAATTATTCATGAACAAAACTTTAAAGTAGACATACCTTATAAGCCCGGAATGCAGTCTGGATCATTGTTGCAGCAATAGTTTCAACTGACACAACATTTTCAGCTTTAGTACCATTTGCTAAGTCACTAGAGTCTCTTGTATTATCATTTGAGTTCAGTGCACTTAATTTTGCTGCAGCTAAAGTACCCTGTCTCAAGTTGTGACCACATATGGAGATAAATTCATACTTGTTAGAATTCTAGTGCATGGTAACAACTAACAAATGGCATCGCTTCAGCCAATACATTATCATCACGAAAGTAATGCAGATAGAGAGGTTTACAATCAACAATTTGATACTCATCCGATTTCAACCTGAAAGTATTTGAAAAGATGGCAGGAACTGCACTTTACCTTTCCTTTCTTTCGTTTGCCGCCTTTCGATTTTCTCAAAATTAATGTCTTAAACCAGTCGCCTGAACCCATTCTTGATGTATGATAACTTCTCTCAGATCAACATACTCCTGGGAGTATTTTTATCAATATAACACTAATTAGCACATCGAATTCGTTCCACAATCAGGATATAGTATGATTTTTCTTAACCATAATAAATCCATAAGAAAAACAAACAAATGACCAAATTAACAGACTAGTTGGAAGTTCATCTTCCTACTATTTGTCATGTTTCTTATCTAATTAATTAAACACGCCGTAAAACCTACTTCAAACACCATGAAAGCATGCTTTTAAGAGATTGACAGAGAAATACTCCTGTATATCACTATATTGTTCGTATTCAGGTTCAGGTCCAACATATTATATGCAAAATTTACAGCTCTGAACACATGGAAAAATTATGCCTAAAGCCATAACCAAACATAACATGCGCTGAATTTTATCATCCATTAAGATTAGAATAGCATATAGCCAAATACACCTACCAAGCAAAATCACCGTTTCTTGTAATAAGACAACCATTAATGCAGGCCAAGTTCTCCCAACAAAAACAACAATTAAACTATGAACTAAGACTTTGATCTAACAAACAAATTGAGAAAAACATGGATCAAACAAGTGAGCTTTTAATTTCCCAGGAAGTAGCAAGCTGACCAAAAAAACAAGCATGAAAAACAGGAAGAGCAGCATAAGACAGAAGAAGAAACAATCAAGCATGTATGGGGTGTGTGGGAGATTGAGGATGACATACCAGAGAAGAAGAAGAAGGAGAAAGTGGAAAAGTGTTGAAAGGGGGACCCTTCCTTTTTTCCTGAATTGGCCAACCAAGTTATGTGTGTGGCAAAATGAAATATGAGTGTTATAGCAGAAGTAAGGAAGAAGAAAAGGAGAAGAGAAAGAGAGAGAAAGAGGAGTCAGAAAAGAGAATAAAGGGGTGGGTGTGGAATGTGGATTGCCATGGCCCAATACCAGCTTTAGTTCCCTTGTCTCTGACGTTCAACTTAACAAAACTACAAAAAAAAAATAATAATAATAATTAAAAAAAAAAAAAGAAAACTATTTTTTCTTGTCATGTGAAAACTGAAATGGTCATGAACAAGGAAGAACTGAAGAATGCAACTTGCATATCTAAACGTAGAACAGTGGGTTGGATTTTTTTTATGGTGACAGCTGAACAAACCAGGATAATAGCTTCGTGCTATATTGCTATATACATTTTGCTCATTTTCATTGTGCAAATAATATTATAATACAGTATATCATTTTTATTTTATTATAATAAATCAAAATTAAGGGTTTTTTTCCTAATCTTAATTGATTTTTACCAAACGTGCGATGAATGTTTCAATAATGCGTAAGATATACTTTTGAATAATGTGTATCCAACAATTTTCTTTTATGATTATTTCATTTTCGCTAATTTAATTTGGGTGAAAGTGAGAGTGAGATGAAGACAAAAGACATGTGGGGTGGATTCGGACCAGGTTATTGGTTTAACTGGGGATTATGTCTATTTATGTGGTCACGTGACGTGTAGAGTTCTTATTCGTTGAAAGGTGAAGTTTGAAAAAAATATGAAAATTAACATTTTGGTCCCGGCGAGGCTCGAACTCGCGACCTTCGGCTCATAAGACCAACGCTCTAGCCAACTGAGCTACGGGACCATTTGAAAATTAAAATTTAAGCTTTTTTATATTGTTTGATAAATGTTCTTTGAAGAATATCTTGATATTTTACATTACTGCTTCTTAAACAATAAAACAATTGATGAGTAGATTAAGTATTTTTCTTATTATTTATTGATTTTTTTCACAATATATTCAATCACATTTTGAATACAAGCCTAATAATCTCATTTATTAAAAACGAAATGATAAAATAGGTTTTTGAATTAAGTGAATGATAATATATATAGCAAATCATGAAGCAATAATATGGGAAACTTGCAGAAGAAAAAGTAGTCGTCGGTTTCACTCATTTTCAAGTATTAACTAGTTTAATTTGTAGTAATCATTTCCTAATTGCATTCCATTTAGTAGTTTAGATTCCCTAATTCATCCGCAACATACGCGTTTAGCTTGATTCTCAATTACAAAACACACACCAACCATGGGTTATGGTTGGGAATGGGACCATATGTTGTAACCATCAAAAGCTAATAATACTAATAAGTAATCGCATTATTAATGTTAGCAGCTTTAATTTCTCATGCCCATGGACCAACTAAGATAATCAAATCCTTTTAAAACCACTACTAACTTATTGAGAAAGCTACCTCTTACTTGTCTTCAGATCTTGATTTATATTTTTAGTGAACTTTTTTTTTTATTAAAAATATGTTACTAACTACTAAAAGGAACTTATATTATCTATATCATGCATCCTTATGTTTGATACATACATTGAACTTAAAATAATTTATTCATCATTATTTTTTCTAGTGAAATTTTTTTTATTAAAAATTACTAATATAATTTTGATTATTATATTTGTAATCGAATAAGTTGGTCATTATTCTAATAAGAGCTATATACAATTATTAATACATAATTTATTACTTACGTATATTTATGAAATATCTCCAATTTTGTACAATATATTTTGTCTTATTTTGGTATACGTACATTTTAATATTATATATCCTAACCTACATTTGCGTTAAAATACAGTACTAATAGTCTAATATGAGGTCAATCGTGTAGATTCTAAAAATATATATTGCATCGGTTTCGTTCTACATATTATGTTTGAAAACTTATTGTAACTTCCCAAATGCTATGAATTAAAATTTACATCCGGCAGAAGAATGCATCTCCTATGATTATGCTATTTAACTCAAGATTTATATTAAATTAAAATCATTACATTAAAGTTAAATATCATAATCCATAACAAATTAAGTTCTGTTATTTATTATCCGTATCCGAATATTACATAATAGTAAAAATAAAATTGAGTGATTTAAAACAATATCAATTATCAAACTTATGTAATGAACAATAAAATAAAATTGGGGGTTATTGTCCAATTCAACAAAAAAAAAAAAAGTAGGTGTGAGCTATTGACTATATTAACCCAAAAGGTTAATTTTGGTTAGTCAATGGTGGAAGTCAATTGTGTTGATGTAAACAAAGCAACAAAAAATCAAATTCAAGGATTCAATTGTGTTGATAAGTGGTTTACTGGTTTATTATTATTTTTTTCAACTAACCAACAAAAATTCAGTCAATATCAGCCAACAATTTAAATTGGATGTTCTATTTATTTAGATTTCGGATGACTAACTTATATTGGGATGTTCTATAAATAATAATTACAGATGTTCTATTTTTTAGTCTAATTTATTTATTAGAAAAATATTGATTACCTATATTTTTTTTTAATGTTGGTAAGTGGTTTAGTTCAAACACCAAATTCCCAATTTGTCGCACAGTGGTTGAGCCCATGGGCCATCTCGTTGGGCCTAGTCATTGGGCCCCAAAGGTTCGAGCCCAAGAAGCCACTGCACCACCAATGGAAGGTGATAGTGAGCCTCAACATGGTATATGTATTTATTTATAAATTGAATTATTGATAATGGTGGTAGTAATATTAATTACTAAGTAGGAAGGAATTATCATTGAGAAGTGAGAAAGGCACTAAATAAAGCATTGTCTATATTCTTATATGCCTAGGCCATGGTATCTTTATTTGAATGTTGTCTATACTAAAATTTTCCCCTAAAATGTAAACGAATTGTGATTTTGTTTATTCTGAGGATGATTCTAAATTGACCGATTAGTAATTTTTGCATCCATTTTAGGGAATTTGAATTACAGTTTTTGGATCAATTTTGCTATGATCAAAGTTCTGAAATATTACATATAGTTAGCACTCAATTGATATTTTCTGGATGAAGCAAGCAACACTTAATTTGCTATTAGGGGCAAAATGAGAAAAAGAAGAAAAAGGAGAAAAAAAAAAAAAAAAGAGGGAAGGAAATATTATCATCCAATTCCTTCTCACGATACATCATAAAATTGGATTTTGATCAAAATTTGGCTTATATAGAATTAGTGTGATTAAATTCCATATTCCGTTACTTATAAAAGAAAACTTTAGAATAGTTCCATGCTTTCTCTTCTTCATGTGTAGGTTTAGTTTCTATGGATCTTAATTAATAGGCTTGTTAAATATGGGTAATATATAAATTTGATCACAAAAGATTTGAATTAATTGTCCAAATTCCTCATTACTAAGCATAGATTTGCCAAGATTTTAAACATATATAAATATAAATTTCATAGTTTCTTCTGATTAATTTTTTTTTGCTAACAATATGATTTTATTAACAAATTTAGAAAGATCCTTTCACCAAGTAAAAGATCGAGCTGAAGTTTTTTTTTCAAAATGACATTAAAAATATTATTAAATAAATTTCATGACTTATAAGGTATGAAACTATATGAATTTATGATAAGGATATAGTAGTTTATTACTAATATCTCAATTGGAAAAACTAGTTTCATTTCAGTTTAGAAACCTCAAATTATATGGCGAAAGATCACAGATACGTAACCTTTTTATTTTTTCCAGAATCATTTATATATATATATATATATATATATATATATATATATATATATATATATATATATATATTATATTATCT
>JASCZI010090721.1:69127-81451 GCA_036250425.1 Stylosanthes scabra
TCACAAATAAATGGTTGAATCTTTGGCATATATTCTCATTATTAATTTCATCAGTTTCGTAAAATATATGCTTTCAATTCCCCCTCATTTCATATTCTCATGTTAACCAAATTATACATCTTTAAGCATAATATAAAAGTGAATTTTTTTAAAAAAAAATAATCATAGAATGCATGATTATTTCAACTTACTACTTAGACTATGACGTTCATACCTATTAGTGGTATCTCATATAAAACAAATGTGACCCATAAAAAAAGAAAAAAAAATGAAAACTAAAAAAGGTTATTTGATGATATATGAAGATGATGTTCATAATGAGTGAAGATTACATTGGCATGAGCCATGTGGGTGTATTATTGCATTGCCAAAGATTACTAAACTTACATGTATACATAATCCTTGTAATTTATTTATAGAAAGATTTACTTTTGAAAGAGGAAAATCATAATTAAGGTCAAATTCATTTTCACAAATCTTTCAGTTGATACATCTATAAATAAGGTATTGAGGCATAGATTGGTTTTAAAACTGCCAGTTGGACATTGCATATATATATTTATATGTATATTATATATTTGATATTTCCTATTCAAGTTTTCTTCCAAAATCGTAGGTATTGTATTACTTGTAGGGTCGTGTCTATTAGTTTGGATGCATTGAATTGTTGAAAATAAAAATGAATAATAATGTGTAATTGCATGGAGAGATGAGAGTAAAACACTAAGGTGCATAGTAGCTAGAATCTCGATTAACTCTAAAAATTGATTTTACAAAATTTACATTAAGTAAGACAATTTTATGATTTAAATCTTACTATAATTTTACGTTTTTACATTTTGAATTTATTTTTCGATTGCACGCGTCTAAGTAAGTGTTAAATATGTGATGACGAGTGCAGAAAGAAGAGAGAAGACAAGTGAGTTTAGTTCAGAAGAAGTGAATAGTGATGAGAAAAACATGGGCGAGAAAAGCGACAAGGAAAGAAAGATTCTGATGGAAAATGCTTGGTTGGATTTCAGTGCCTTTTGAAACCTCCATGTTTTTCTTGGTCTCAGAAAATCCCGGGTACTCTCCCTTTTACTTTAGAATTTAATTAGTTAGATATCACAACACACACTAAGATTTTCCTAATAAGCATTATTATTAAGCAATAACCTGTCTGTGTTATTATAACTAATTAATTAATTAATTAATTAAATCATTCATTCTAAGTTTTAGTAGTAGTAGCCGCACTCACTCTCCTAAGTTCTTCTTCAAGAGAGATTTTGTTTCCTTATATCACGCTATTTGTTTTTGAATGAATATTTTTTGTTACTCCTTTTAGATTATATTTTGTGATCCTTCAAATGGGGGCATTTTGGATCATGTCTGAATCATCATCTTCCTCTCCTTTGCATTGATTATTTAATCTCCATTGGATTCTCAATGATCTTCATCTCACATCTATATTATATAGCTAGCACAATTGAAACTTTAGGACAATCATCATAAGAAGAAGAACAAGATGAACATGAACATGTGCAGTAACACCGGTAACACTGCTTCTTGTGGTTGTGGAAGCAATGGTGCTGCTGCTTCCATGTGGAGTTCTGGTGTGAAGAAGCCGCAGAATAAGCGTCCAAGGATTCCAAAGAGAGGCCCTGGTGTTGCTGAACTTGAGAAGATCCTCAGAGAACAAGAGAACATAGACACCATTGCAGATCATCATCATCATCATAGGGGAAATAATAATAATAACAACAATGGTGAATGTGGTTTTTCTTTTCAATCAAATCATCATTCCAATCCTTTTCATCATAATTCTTCACCTTTGAAACCGCATCATTATCATCATCTTCAGCCACCACCACCCTCGTCGCCGCCACCTCGGCCACCACATGTCCCTTCATCAGCAACAAAATCTGATCATTTAGTCCCTACTACACCGCCACCGTCTATTATGACATCTCCTTCTGTCTATGCTCACTTTGGAAGAAACGGTGGAGGATCAGGCTTGGTTAGGCCTGAACAGGAACTGTTCCCAATGAATCTTACTTCATGCAAGTCCAAGTCTAACCTCAATGATGTGATAGATGTGAGCCAATCGGATTCTGGAAATTCCTCATCTAGGAATTTATCTTCTGAATCTAATCAAATTTGGTCTCAACCTCCCACAATTCAAAAGAGAACTAACCAATTTCCATCTCCTCCTATGGTAAGGTTTATAACATTATAATAATGTGTTCTTTGAATATCTGATTCCATGTTTATGATGTTAGTGTCATATGAAATTTAAAACTATACTTGCAGATGAATCAATTTCTTGGAGGAGGACAATTGCCGATTGGACTGCACAATCATGTAGAGCCCCCTTCAAACCAAAGTTCTTATTACAAGCACACATCTAATGTCCCAGAGGAACATAAGGTATGAAATGTTCTATGTTCTCATTCCTTCATGCTCACTTTTCTGTTTCTATTAAGGCATTAGAGTTGTAACAATTATTATAAAGTAAAGTATAGTAATACCAATACAAATACAATAGTACATTTGGAGTACTTTTTCTTTTAGTTGAGACATTTGATTTGATATATTTGGTTCTTTTATGCTATTAAGGTCAATTATTGATTCAATTCTTAGCTAAAGATTTTTCAAAAAAGTATTTGCTGAATTCTGAGCATATTTACCTTAAACTATTTAGCTTAACAATTAAAGTTTTGATTAGATCTAGAAATCAAAATCCTTCTTGATATTAATCAAGTTTATTTTACAGAAAAATGATGCAAAGAACAAAACTTTTTGATTCAGCAGTTAAAATTTGAAGGTCTATGTTGACAACAAAGTTATATATATATGTGTACTGTAGGTAGCTGGCATGAAGAGGAATCACCCTTCATCATTGGAAAACTCACTGATTCCTCCACCTAACTTCCAAGTTTCTTCAATCTTTTCTCACCTTAATAGACCTCACCAATCACCCATTACTGATACTCAAGGTGCAAATGGTTTCACCTCAGCCAATGATTGTTACAGGTAACTCCTTTATTTATGCCTAAGTGGATTTTCATAACCATTATGGGCCTTATTTGTTTCTGTCTTTTATCTTTTGTTTTCAAGATACACTATTCATCTTTTTCTATGCTTTGTCTTTTTTTCTAAGGGATGCCAAATGGGGGAGTAGCAATAGTTTGGATCTCAACAACAAAAGGTTCAATTCTGACATTGGTGTGCATGGCCAAGCAAATTTCCCATCATTTGCTACTCATCATGATGTTCATCCACCACCACCATCACCTATGCATTTGTTTCAAGGTGTACATTCCAAGGGCACTATGCCCCCTTACCAAACCATTGAAGTAAGTTGCAAGAAATTTCACAAGGTCAATATTCTTAACTCTCTTGTTCCTTTTAGTAACTGTATTAATCTTTGAGGAATGAACCAAATACTTAAACAAATGTTTCTGTCTTAAGACAGAATTTGTTCATTTTCTATCTTTCGAAAGGTTTAGAACAATGAAGGACAATTTCTAACTATACATTTCCTTTTTGCTGTTTTTGAAACTTTATAGGATAGAACCGACGACTCAAACCACCATCGATCGGGATCAAATGCATCAGACAATAAGCCTTTCTATAACTTCTTAGGAGTTAAGGATCCAGAGTGGGGGAAGGATGGACCAGGATCACATCATGGACAAGCAGGACGCTGCAGCATTGATCTTAGCTTGAAGCTTTGATTTCTAGCAGGAAGACTTGAACCAGTCACAATGGCTATGATGAGTTTGCATTTGCAAAGGTTGTGCTTGAAATCCAACAATGTTGACAAGCAAAGAAAAAGTGGATAGTTTCCTAGTCTTGGTTTGAGGCCAAGGTAACTCGGAGTTATGGATAGATTGGGACTTGTTACATTGGAAACCATGCCCTTGGATTCTAAGAAATCAAAGATAAAAAGAAACTTGCATGGGGATTTCATTTGACTTATCTTAATTTCGATCGTTGATGGTTTTCTTTTAATTGAGACTTTTAAGTTGGTTACATGTAATTCTGTAGTTACACTCCAAAGTCCAACGTTTTGGTTCCTACAACGGTTTTGTGGCATGAAAATGCATGAGTTTTTATTCGAGAGGAATGTGAGTCATTTGGGAGATTTTTCTTATTTCCTCAAGAATGGTTTTCTTTCATTTGTTCTTCTTTACTTTCAGTTATTATTCTTTCTTATTTTTGAACTTTTACTAAATAAAAAATCTCACTAACACATTTCACATAGAATAATTAAACATACTTAAAAAAATGAAATTAAATAAGCTTCATATTTGTTTCCTTACCCCTAATGCATGTAAACCAAATTTGAATAATTAAATAAGTAATTCTCACGTTATTTATGAAGTTCTCGTGCTATTTTTAAGTTTGATTTGACAGTTATTGTTTTGGGTATACATGCAAATTATTAATCCATATAATATGTGAGCGAAATTATCGAAATACTATGAGATTAATGTTGAAAAAGAAGTATAAAATAACGTATGGTGAAGAGTGAAACTTTATATATCACTTTAAATGGCACTTTCTCAAAAATAAGCAATAACCAATCTTCTCGTTCCTTATCCTTGAATACAATTTAGTAATTTACATAATCTATAAAGCCTTAATGGTTGAAACCGTAACCTGGCTTTTAGGACCGGAAAACTTGAAGGATTAACAGGAATGAGTAAACCTTCAAATGACATCCATAAGGTTTCAAATTTACATAAGCATATAAAGGGGTTTCTACTTTACATACTCACATCACTAGTTAACCTGTCCAACTTAAACCAGACCTGATATGTTAACAAAAATTTGCTTTGTCCCAGATTTTTCTAATGATTAAGACCAAGGCAATTAGTGAAGAGGATTAGACTGCTGTAGCTGGTAGAAGTGTGGAGCAGCCTCCAAGAGCCACGAAGGATCTATGGATATGACATTACGCATGTACTGTCTATCGGTTGATACAAGAGAATTGTAAATAATCCACTTCGGATTTACTCTGCAAAAGAACATACAAGTTGCGAATCAATTAGTTAACTCACTTGAAAACTAAGACTAGAAATTAAACTCCTTAGCTCACTGTTTTAGTTGGACTTTGTTCTCACAAGCATCAAAACACTTTTATAAGTACCATTCCAAATTGTAACTCTTAATGATCTCTATTAGTTTGCATTTTTCAAACCTTGTGACATATTTTCCTTTGACAGTATAAGTAGTAAAATCTTAACTTACACTGATTTCATTATATGATGTTTAGATATTTATAATATTTTTTACTTCTATTCTTAAAAAGATGTAAAATCTTATGAAATTATGAGTTGAAATTGACAACTCGAGAATTTGACAACTCTGTAATCTTCAAAATAATTTCTCAACTTAGTTCAGATTAGGATGACAATACCTGAATAGCACTGATGAAGGGTGAATATAAACTTCTTGTGATCCTCTTATTGTCTTGTACATTCCATTATGGCCGTATTCCTTTTGCAACAAGGTACAGCAACAAGAAGATAGGAATCAAGTCAAATAATTTTCTTTTCTAATAAGGGGTGAAATTTGGAAAATATACAGGGGAATAAAAATCAGAAGATTTGCCATCTTAGTTTCAAGAAGTCGCTCACCTCTAACCGGCATGCATTAGCAAAAAACCCTGCGGTAACTGCTTTCCGAACCACCTAAAATAGCATAGTTTAATTTTATAAATATAATTGTACCCAGCAAGACTAAATATAATATGTTTTCCAGAACAGAAAATATCAGAGCTGAGAAACAACCTGCATATCTCTCTCGCAAGACTTTAAGACTATGCCAATCCTCTGTGCAATTCTTTTGAGTTGTTCTCTAACTTCAAGAACCTTTCTCTGTTCAATTTAAGTAGGATGTCAACATCTATAAATGAAAAAGAAGGAAAATGGAAAAGCTTACAATGTCATAGCTGCTGAACACAAACACACCATTGCATGGTAGTTCACATAGTTCTTATGACACCACTGTGAAGATTTACCAGACTGAAGAAACCCCTTGTATACATTAAGGAACGTCACATGGTCACCCTGTATCAATAATTGAAAGAAGATAAAATTAACTCTCCAACCAATCATTAAATGATGAATCATGGGAAGTTTAATACAAAAATTAGAAGTATTAACACACAGTCTCTCTCTCTCTCACACATACACACATACACACACACACAGAGGTACCTCTGCTGCAGCAAATCTCAATTTTGCTTCATCTGATTCCTTTTGTATCCCTCTTCCCGATATCCAGATGGACTGCACATACAGATACTTCGAAATTGAGTTGAACTGAACTATAACTACATGAATATTTTAACCATTTCTATGCTGTGATCCAGATAAATTTCATTTAATATATACCAAAATAGTCATAAGAAAGTACATATATTTACCAATCCTGATTTTAACTTGCATAAAAAATTATAAACTTTTTCCTTCAAACAACTAATTATGAACCAGAGCAAAAAGCTTTACTTGGATGGAAAGAACAGCAGCAACCGTGATTATTTCCTCTGAACATCCAAATTGGTTGGAAGCTATTATCATTTTTGAGATCATTGGGTCCTTGAAAAAAAATTGCATGTCATCAACAAATGTCAGCAAAAATTGTAAGAAATGCATGTAGATTGTGGTAAGAAAATGCATCTTAGAAAACCACAACAATTGTAATCAGTTCTAAAGAATATCATAAGAATGCAAGAGTAGAAATGCAAGCAAAACCGTACAATGTATACTAGAACCACATGCACTGAAAGCAAAGCAAAGACAAGTAACAGGTGTAAAAAATGATCCAAACTCCATAAATAGCATTTGTTTTCATCTATGGCTGCAAAAAGTTGAGGTCTTTAAGGAAGAAGGAAATAGACTTTCATTGACATTTTATAAAAGAGTGCATGCAGGCTTCAGATGAATTTCTATAACAGGAATTCACATTTATCCTTTGCAGATAGAATTTATAAAAGGAGTCACTGATGCTTCCAATTCTCAATATTTCAGTTCTTTGCTATTCCTTTTTGGGTACACTTCAAATTAACCCTGTCCCCATGGTGGTAAAATCTACAAATAAGATGCAACATTTAACAAATGGATGAAATATGATTATAGTGATATCCAAAACTTACAAGTGGAATCTCTGCAACTTGAAATCCGGTAGGTGAAGTAAGCTTGGCATCATCATCCAAGACCCCAAGTGAGTACAGAATTTCTAGTGCTCGGATCATTGCTTCAGGAGAAGGAGATGCAGGCCAATCAAAGCCCAAGATATTATCAATCCCCAAGGCCTTCAACTGGAAATCACCATAAAAGGTATTAAATACTTAACTCGAGACAAACATAGATAAACTACACTCCAAAAAAAAAGTTACTCTGAATTTTTTTAATTAAAGAAACAAATAGATAAAATGACTAACATGGATTATACAGGAGACTAGATTTGATCTCTGTATCTCTGGAATTCCCTCATTAGACATGTGATTAAGAAAATATTCCTCTGCATATAACCTGGTTGCAGCCATGAGCACAATGAATGGTAAGAAAGGGGATACCAACATTACCATCACAGATTATAATTGTTTTGGTTACAAGGTAACAGGAACAGAGCAGAAACATAATATGCACTGAAAAAAATCCCATCAATAAGATAGTTGAAAAATATCTGAGGAAGTGAGCCACCTAAAGAGTCTGCAGTTATGCCACAGCCTCTATTAAGGACGGAAAATAGCAGCAAGAAACATAGAAGCAACTTTTAGTCAACTTGTAGCGGTTCTTTCATAGACTTAAATATGGATTTCATATCTCCTAAGCAACAACGGATTAGGGAAAACATTATGTTTAAAAACTGAGACACCTTGATCCTAAATGCTAGCTAGTGTCAGTCACAAACCTGTAACATTTTCCTGGTCGAACTCGTCCAGCCCTTCCAGCTCTCTGTTTCGCAGAAGCCTTAGATATTGGTGCCACAACCAGATTTTCAACATCAGTAATCTGTAACAAAGGAGAGAAGAAAGTTAAAGATACTAAAAAAAATAATTAAAAGAAAGGAAGAGAAGGTAGGACTTAAGAACATAAAATTACTAGCAAGTCAATCGATCAACATTTAAAATAAAAAACAAGGGCAAATCTGGAAAATGAGGATATCATCACATGTAGGAAATATATAGATGCAGACTACAAATCAATGAACTTGAATGGAAACCAGAATGGAAGAGCACCAATTAAAAGGCATGTACTTTTATGCTGTATTAAATCTGGAAAAAAAGAATTAACTTTTATAACAATAGTAACAAAAAAACAAAATGGAAATACCGGATTGTAGAACTTCTGTTTTGAAAATCCGCTGTCAACAACATATACAATACCCTGCACAAGATAAAAATAAGCATGGATAAGGAGAATGTTGCATCCTTTGACTATAGTTAAGACTTTGCAGAAAAGAGTTACCTCCAAAGTAAGGGATGTTTCTGCTATATTGGTAGAAATTATTACTTTCCTCTTTCCTCTAGGAGTTGGAGAAAACACTAACTCCTAAGAAAGTGAAACATATATGACATTCAAATTTTTGTATGCAAACAAATGTTGCAGAAACTAAATGCACTGATGTATCACTAACCTGTTCAGCTCGTGGAAGTCCAGAATAAAGAGGCAAAACAATCAAACCTGAAACAAAAGGAAACACTATGCATTACTGGTATTCAATTGATAGGCGTAATTATGTGCAGAAAATTCTATTCCCATAGTGTTCTTTTGGGAGAAATGAAAATACAGTTCCACACTATTTTCCTACTAAAGTAGAAAAATATGTACATGATATAAACAGCTGTAAGAATCCAACAAATCACGAGCTAATGGTTCAAATAAGGTTGCTTCATAAGGTGTACCTGAAGTGTGTTTCTTACTAGTTTGAACTTCATCAGCAATCAACTGAACAGCAGCATCAATATCATCTTGACCAGTAAGGAAAACTAGAATATCTCCTGGAGGCTCCTAAGGAGGGATAGCATAGACAAAAATTACTATTTTTAATCCATTTTGCTTTTGTTTTGAATACCAAAATACATGACTTTCTACTTATGTCAAAAGTGAAAACGTTAAATGTGTTTCATTATGTGGTGGAGGGTCCCAGAATTTCTGGTTCTCCTTGAAATGAACACAAGTACTTGGGTGTCTGTAACCTGAAGCTTAGTACATACATGGATACCCCATGCAACTGCATATATAATTACATTAAATAAAATGCATAAAAAATAGAATAAATTCTTTGATGAGATCATGTTTAAATATAAGACAAAATACCCTCTCATGAATCAACAGTACTGTTGAAACGGCAGACTGAACATAATCCTGAACAGGTTCCTCAACATAATTAATTTGTACATTGAAGCCTCTACCCTGAAAATCATAAAATATACTTCATTATTGTATATTAAAAGCTTTACCATGGAAATCACAAAGGCCAAGTAACTACGAACATCATATCTTCAAACTAAAATACACTCCAAGCACTGAAAAGTATGTATTCTTCTGCTAATAAAATTTCTTATTATTATTATCTGATAGCAGTAAATAGAAAGAAGAACACCAAGGACCAGGGTGAGGATGTGGTGCTAGGGAAGACTAAGGAAACAATGAAGCTCGGAATACAGTAGGATAGAAGAATCCTACTGTGAAAAAAACAAGCAACAGAGGGAAACTAACTACTGAAAAACATAATCTCATCCCAAAGCAAATTCCAGCCAATGATGTTCTAGTCACATCGAAGAAGCAGGTCTATTGCTGCAAACAATTGCACAATAACTAAAATACAGACATCAAAACTATTTCAGAAATTAGTACCTCAACCGATAAGATCGCAGGTTCCCCTCGTGTTCCATTCTCCTCATTTTCAAGTTCCCGGCGCTTTTTTCTGTTCACAATGCACAAATGACTGAATGAGCAAGCGGGTTTTGGAAAACAATAAAAGTCTCCTGCCTCAGGAGAGGGAGAGGGAATCAGCATCAAGAATTTCTAATCGATGCAAGTTACTAAAATGGACACATAATAGGTATAGCCAATTGAAAGAATTTTTATTATACCCAAGTACAATGTTTACTATATTTAAGGTGAAAAGCAAAGGAATAACTATTAGAACATAGAAAGATAAGAACAAAACCTCTTCCGGAAGAAGTCAGACATTGCCTTTGCTTCAATTGTAGCAGATGAGATAATCAATCGCAGCTCCGGTCGACGTTTTTGAACCTATAAAAATGGCAAGCAGAAACCATACAAAGTGAAGAACCTGAAAACTGGAATAAAGAGGTTAAATTTGATAACTCAATAACATATGGCTTGCCTATAAGTTGATACCTTTTTCAACAGTCCAAGTAAAATATCAGTTGAGATCGACCTTTCATGAGCTTCATCTACCATTATAACACTGCAAAAGGTATTTTCAGGGTCAGAGCATTACAGGACATGGACATGGAAAAGGATCTCTTTCATTCTAAAGCACAGAACAAATACAGGATCCTTGCTACTTGGCACTTGCCAAAAACTGTAAAATGCCACTGAAGAACAACTACTTTACATTAAAGGTTTACAATTAGGCTTTGTGGACAAATTTTGACGAGTACCTATATTTGGTCAAAAGAGGATCATCCATCATCTCCCTCAAGAGGACACCATCTGTCAAAAATTTGAGTACCGTTACATCCTGTACTGCCGAGAAAATGAAAACAATTGTAAGCATTAGCAATATATGATCACAATCACAAATTGTCAGCACAAGAAAGAGCCATTCAAATGACCATATGATTATCAATGTTTAATGGATAGATATTCATCAGCATCAAGTCAGATTTAAAGATTTCCTAATCTGAAAGAAATAAACAGGGATGCTTACTGGCTTTGTAACATCTTCAAACCTAATGGTGTAGCCAACTTCCTCACCAAGCTTAACTCCCATTTCTTCAGCAACCCTAGAAGCAACTGCCTGCAAAAACATTGGTATGAGAATTTATCAGTAAGGTGAGCCACAAATGAGAATCATGATATTATAAGGGGAGAATTTAATTACACTGTGAGTGAAGTTAAAGAGGCCAGTTAAATAGCATAAGTGACAGTGTTATAACAGTTCATTCAGTTTGATGCTGACCAAGATGACCAACTAACTTAACAGAATAACTAACTTGCCATCTTCTATTGAATGGAATAAATATATCAGTGAAAGATATGGTAGAACCTGAACAGCTAGTCGCCTCGGCTGGGTGCAAGCAATTAATCGGCCACCGGAGGCCCAGCCAGCCTCTTTGAGAAACTGCGAATTCCAATAATTTCAATTTCAGTTTAAAATGGTTGAATCGAATTTGCACAAGACAAGTGTTACTTTGTGTTACAGTGTTATACCTGAGGGATTTGAGTGGTTTTGCCACTGCCGGTCTCGCCGACAACGATGGTGGTGGCGTGAGTCTCGACAAGGTAGAGGATGGCGGTGCGGTACTTGTAAACAGGTAAACGCTGCCTCTGCTTCTCCATGCTCGCGTATCCATAACCAGAAGAGGACGAAGAGAAGCCACCAGAGAAGAAGAGAACACCGCCTTCTTCATCGTCCACAAGGCGAGGCTTCTCCGTCCCAGGTTTCCAGAACTGCGCCATTCCTTCTCCTTCTCCACTGCACTCCAGTCTCCCGCTGAGCTTCAAGTTCTGGAATCGCGGTCCAGTGAGCGGAGCCCCGACCCGGTTAATGTATGGATCGGAGGCAATAGTCCATGGATCCAAGAACTGAGCCCAAAAAGAATTTCCTAAAACATTTCCAAATAAAAAACGTTATTTATCCTACTTGCGTCTGCTTAGTTTATTATTTTGGGCCTAGGCCCGTTGAATTACCAAAAAGAGTTTATTATTTGAAAATATGTTAAAATCAGTTTGAAATTTATTTTAGAGTAAATATATTTTTTTTCCTTGAAGTTTCTTACAAGTTTTAAAAATATCTCTAAATTTTATTTTATTTTAATTTTATTCCAAAATTTTTTAATTTACATCAAATATACTCCTTGATAGCTAAATTTTTAAGAATTTTAGGACCAATTAAACAATTACAACAGGATTTTTATGTTTAGCTTGTGTTAAAGGTTGTTTTTGTTAAATTATTATTAAATCGATTTTGTATTTCTTAAAAATTAACTATTAAAAGTATATTTGATGCAAATTAAAAATTTATCGAACAAAATTGAAATAAAATAAAACTTAATAATATTTTAAAAAATTTTAACAAGGACAAAATATATATATATATATATATATATATATATATATATATATATAC
>JASCZI010090721.1:85149-118019 GCA_036250425.1 Stylosanthes scabra
GGTCGGTAGCCTAATGTATGCTATGGTGTGTACACGTCCAGATATTTCACAGGCAGTCAGTGTTGTTAGCAGGTTCATGGCAAATCCGGGTAAGGCACACTGGGAAGCAGTCAAGTGGATATTAAGATACTTGAAGGGCACCATTGACACAGGTTTATGCTTTAGTGGAAAATCATGTCAAATCAGCGGCTTTGTTGATTCTGATTATGCTGGTGATCTAGATAGAAGACGTTCTACGACTGGTTATGTATATAAAATACATGGTGCTCCGGTTAGTTAGCGATCGATGTTACAAGCTACAGTGTCACTATCTACTACAGAGGCTGAGTACATGGCAGTAGCAGAAGGGGTGAAAGAAGCACTGTGGTTAAGAGGTCTTCTAGATGATTTGGGGTTGAAGCAAGATTGCGTGGATCTGAATTGTGATAGTCAAAGTGCAATTCATTTGGCTAAAAATCAGGTTCATCATGCTCGTACCAAGCATATTGATGTTAGATATCACTTCGTGCGTGATGTTATGGAGAAAGGTGACATTTCTCTTGTAAAAGTACACACGGATGAAAATCCCGCAGACATGTTGACTAAAGTGGTGTCAGGAAGCAAGTTTCAACACTGTTTGGAATTGCTCAATATTGTTCCATGTTAGACATTACATGGAGAAATAGAAGAACTACGATTGGTTTGATCCTGAACAAGGGTACGTAGGCAGTCATTGTCAAATGATGCAACCGGATATGAATACCACACTTTGATCGTCCAAAATTTGAGTAGATTTCAAATTGTGACCGAGGTGGAGAATTGTGAGAATAAAGGAAAATGAAGACTAAAGGAAGTAATACTAAATTTAGTAAATGAATAAATTAAGTAAACAAATGAAAGGAGAAAAGTCCTCCTACTTGTAAGCCATTTAATTTTAATGGTAGAAAGCAAATTGTATTATCCATGTTTAGTAAGCATTTTAGTATAAATAGGTCAAAGCTAAGCATCGTATCAATCATCACAACAATAACAAAAGTTCTTTCACATATCTTTTTTTTTTTCTCTTTACAAATATATAGCGAGTGCATTATTATGAGTAGTGTTTAATATCATATTACTTTGTATCTATTAGAAGTCAAAATTCCGCTGGAGACTCAACATAAACTTTCCAAGTTTCTTGGAGAATGGATTTGATCCATCTATGTAAGTTGACCTTTCAAACTTTTAATCCTTGGTCAACCAAAAAATAAAAAGTTTAATTTTATTCATGATGTTTAACACCTTTTCATTTCATTCTCAGACGTCACACAATTGGGTATGATCATATGAAAACTTTCAAAGGTTGATATTTCCATAAGTGAAAAACAAATGAATAATTTTCAATTCAACGCCTATGACCAGTTCCCTCCATTCAATACATGTATATATATATATGACATTCTTATGCTTCCTTTATTTGAAATAACATCTGTTTGATATACCAACATGAATTCACATAATCCAACTTATATCATAGATACAAAAATTTTGCTTCTTCTTCCTATAATAATCACCTTGATCCTGTTCACGTCTCTTTCAGAAGCTCAAGCTGCCAAAACTCCTCAAAATGCAAGTGTTGGTGTTGTCATTGATGTCAATTCTGATACCGGAAATCAACAGAGAAGAGCGATGGAGATTGCAGCTCAAACTTTCAATAACCATTCAAAGACTCATAACATAGTTCTTTCATTCCTTGACTCTGGCAGCAACCCTTTACAAGCAGCTTCAGCTGGTGATTGCAACTAATTACTAGTACTAATTTGATCATAAATATTGTTAAGTGTTGAACCAATTTAATCTAACTTCTTTTTGGTTTTCAGCTGAAGAACTAATTACTAAGAAGAAAGTTGAAGTCATTATTGGCATGGAGACATGGGAGGAAGCAGCTCTAGTTGCTGATCTTGGAGGTAAAGCTCAAGTACCAGTGATTTCATTCTCTGATCCACCTATAGTCCCTCCATTAATGCAAACTCGTTGGCCTTTCTTGATTCAAATGGCTGAAAATCACCCTGCACATATGAACTGCATAGCAGATATCATCCATTCATACAACTGGCAAAAGGTTGTAGCAATATATGAGGATGACTCTTATAGCAGCAATTCTGGTATGTTAAGCCTCTTATCTGAGTCTCTACACAAGGTTGATTCCGAGATCGAGTACCAACTAGTTCTTCCCCCATTTACTTCTTTAACTGATCCAAAAGGGGTTGTTCTTGATGAATTGCTTAAGCTATTGCAAGTAAAATCTCGGGTTTTCGTTGTTCTTCAAGCATCATTACCTATGGTGACACATTTGTTCAGAGAAGCAAAGAAAATTGGATTGATGGAAAAAGATTCAGCTTGGATAATCAATGAAGGGATCACTAGTACACTTGATTCTTACCACACAACCACTTTATCCTCCATGGAGGGTACTTTGGGAATCAAAACCTACTATTCTTCAAGCTCTAGTGCTTTCACTCAGTTTCAAGAGAATTTCCAAGCTGAAACATCTAAACCAGGATTATATGCGCTACGAGCCTACGATAGCGTTACAATAATCGCAAAAGCCTTGGAGAAAATGAATGCTAACTCTAGCAACTCAAGAGTGTTCATGAAGAAAATGTTGTCTAGCAATTTTAATGGCCTAAGTGGGAGAATAAGCTTCAAAGAAAACCATTTATCCTACGCTCCAATAATGAGAGTCATAAATGTGGTTAATAACAGATACACAGAATTGGACTTTTGGACCCCAGAATTGAAGTTTGCAAGATCTCTTAAGATACTGGAAGACATAAAGAAAAGAGATGATCTTGGTACAAGAAACATAACTGGCACAGTGGTTTGGCCTGGAGGCCTAAATTCTCTTGTTCATATACCAATGGGATGGAAGTTACCAACAGATGCAAACCCTTTAAAAGTTGCAGTTCCTGTAAACCCACTCTTTGAAAACTTTGTAAAGGAAGTATCCCAAAATCAATATCAAGGTTTCTGTATTGATCTTTTCTACTCTGTAAGAGAAATTCTGAGTGACAACTATGGTGGCCTATTGCCCTATGAATTTCATGCCTTCAATGAATCCTATGATGATCTTTTTCAGAATCTCATAAATGAGGTAAAGAAATTCTATTTTATGTTTTTTATTATCTGGAATATATTCACATCAAAACACAACACTGAATTTTACAACCTCATACTCCTTTGCAGTCCTATGATGCTATAGTGGGAGATGTGACAATACTTGCGAATCGATCAAAGTATGTTTCGTTCACTCAACCATATACTGAGTCAGGTTTGTCACTCATTCTTCCAGTAGAGGCTGAAGGGCAGGCATGGTTGTTTTTGAAACCATTTAGCTGGCAAATGTGGATAGCAACATGTAGCATCCTCTTCTACACAATGTTTATTGTCTGGTTCTTAGAGCATAGACTGAATCCAGAATTTGGTGGAACATTGAAAACTCAGATCAGCACCACAGTGTGGTTTGCTTTTTCTTCTCTATTTTTTGCTCACAGTAAGTATAATTAATACCATCAAAGCTTTTTAATTTCCCTCTATAAAAAGTATCATGATTTTGATTTCTGATGTATCTATCACAGGAGAGAAAATAAACAGCAACTCTGCAAGAGTAGTAGTTGGAGTATGGCTATTTCTTGTGTTTGTTCTAACATCAAGCTACACTGCAAGCCTTTCTTCAATGCTCACTGTTACAAAGTTGAAATCTGGAAGAGATATTGATTGGCTGAGGCAAAATAATTTGCCAGTTGGATGTGACAATGTCAGTACCTTTGTAAAGGACTACATGATCAATGTATATAAATTACATCCAAAGCAAATTATAGGTGTTGTTGATGAGAATGACATTGTGGAAAAATTCAAGACCAAACAAATTGTTGCTCTATTTCTTGAGAGTCCATATGAGAAGGTTTTCTTGAATAAGTATTGCAACCAATATTCTTCAACCACAGCTGCATATAGATTTGGAGGAATGGGCTTTGTGAGTGCTTATTTTTAGTTATGCATTTTATTTTTACACTTACAAGTTTCCATTCACGAAACGTTTCCAGTATACCAGGAACACCAATGTTCCTGTATTTTTAGTCGTTGATCTTAATTATATATATATTTTATAATTAAAATCAATTATGATCCACGACTAAAAACATAAGAACATCAGTGTTCTCAGTATACTGAAAACGCTTCCTATATATCTTTATAATATGATATATAATCCAAATGCAGGTATTCCAAAAAGGATCTCCAATGACAAAGGACTTCTCTGAAGCAATTCTAACACTAGCAGAAGATGGAACACTAAAGAAATTGGAAGATGAATGGTTGACACCATCCAATGAATGCTCAAACACATCATCACCAGAAACAGAGAGCCTCACCCTCAACAATTTCTTGGGTCTCTATGCCATATGTGCTGCCACATCCACCATTTGCTTAGTGCTGGCATTGCTGACAAAATGCTGGCACCATCATCATCATCATCATAATCAAGAAGAAGCAGCAAGTCAAGTAGAAAGGAGAGATGAGGACAGTGTTTTGAAAAGGGCCTTTAGATTGAGTACAGAACTATACAATGGAAGTCTCAAAACTCTAGATAGATCTGCAACTACAAAAGGGGTGCGCCTTAGGAATAATTCTCCAAAGTGGAAGAGTGTAAGAACTTCTGATAATGTAACAAATCCACAACGTTCCCAATCAGCTGTAATAAGAATACAATAACCATAACCATTGTATGTAATGTAACTACAGTCTCACTTTTCTAACAAACTATATCAGCATCATGAAATATTCTTACCAACTAGATTACCTGTAAAAGTATTCATTATTGAATATTCATCCCTACTCAAGCCAATTAATCCAGACTTTTCTCTCTTATATTGGACTTGTATATTTTAATAGTTGTTGTTTGATATTTCCATAAACGGTAATACTACATGTACCAATATATTTTTTGTGTTGCTAAACGGTGTACAACTAATTCTTCCATAAATGCATGATTATATCGTTTTCATACTGAAAAGACTGACTTTTGTTTTGGCCATTGCTGGCAAGTTGCAATCCAAATCCAAACCCTTTTCACATTCAAGCTTCACTATAGGAATCTTCATTCCCCCCAGAGAATTTGGAATTCGTCGTCACTTATCTTCCCTTCTATCAACTCTTGTGGCCTAAAACTTAAAAGAACTTGTTACATATCTTTTGAACATTTAGAAAAGAAGAAAACAAATTGTCCCATCA
The DNA here is from genome assembly GCA_036250425.1 of Stylosanthes scabra. Classification (NCBI taxonomy): domain Eukaryota; kingdom Viridiplantae; phylum Streptophyta; class Magnoliopsida; order Fabales; family Fabaceae; genus Stylosanthes; species Stylosanthes scabra. Next base: position 90,400 of record JASCZI010090721.1, read on the forward strand.
ATTCATTAATTAATAAGTTTTTGGAGTAACTCTTAATTAGATTTCGTACATAGACTTGCTATACTCCATATATTCATACTGGTAGAATAATCTTATCTCAATATCATCCAAGAGAATATACTATTTCTTCAAGACTCAAGTGTTGTGGAGTCAACCCTTCAAAATTGACAAAGTCTCATGTCTCAAATTCTATGCCCCAGTTAGAATCATTATGTATTTATGTTCCTGCAATGTCATAAAGTTTAAACGCCTAAGGAACCTTATTATACATTAATAGTTAATACATACAAAAGAGACTCCAAGAAACTGTTTACAAGGCACTATTCTTCAATCACTTGTGATGATTTGGCTCTTCTTTTTTCTTGTTTTCACCAATGCAAACTCACATGAGGCCAAGAATGAAGGCAGCAAAGTTATATCAGTTGGGGCAATCATTGATGCTAATTCTCGTGTAGGGAAAGAGCAGAAAGTAGCCATGGAAATTGCAGCACAAAGGTACAATAACACTTCAAGGACCTACAAGTTGTCTCTCCATTTTCAAAACTCCACAATGGACCCCATAAGTGCCACCATTGTTGGTTAGTAATATATCTAGCATTTGATAAGAAAAAAAATATTCAAGATAAAATTTTCATGCATTAGGGATATTGAAGAATGTGTGACTTTTCTTGCAGCTGAAGAAATGATAAGAATGCAGAAAGTGCAAGTAATTTTAGGATTGCACACATGGCCAGAAGCAGCTCTTGTAGCAGAAATAGGATCAAGATTTCAAGTTCCTACTATATCCTATGCAGAACCTTCCATCACTCCACCATTGATGTCAATTCGGTGGCCTTTTTCGGTAAGAATGGCTAACAGTGGTAGAGCATATGTAAAATGCATTGCAGATATAGTTAAATCTTATGGCTGGCAAAGAGTAATAGCCATCTATGAAGATGATGCCTATGGTGGAGAACAAGGGATGCTAGCCCTGCTATCTGAGGCCCTCCAAGATGCAAATTCAATGATTGAGTACAATTTTGTTCTTCCACCAATTTCTTCTTTGAATGATCCAAGAGGAGTAGTGCAAGAAGAGCTGCTTAAGTTAATGAATACACAACAATCGCGAGTGTTTATCGTGCTGCAATCATCACTAGAGATGTCGATTCACTTGTTCAGAGAAGCTTCAAATATAGGACTTGTGGATAGAGATTCAGTTTGGATAATCCCAGAGAGCATAACCAATCTAATTGACTCCATCAACAAGTCTTCCATTTCATACATGGAAGGAGCTATAGGAATTAAGAACTACTACTCTGAAGGAAGCAACAAGTACCAAGATTTTGAGGCTCAGTTTCAGAGAACTTTCTGGCCAAGAAACCCCGAAGAAGATAACCGAAAGCCTGGATTTTTTGCTTTGCAAGCATATGATAGCATTAACATTGTGACTCAAGCACTAGACAGAATGGCCAATAGCAATAGCAGCACAAAGACCTTACTAAAAGAAATACAATCAAGCAATTTTTCTGGTTTAAGTGGCCATATTGAATTTGAAGATGGAAAACTGCTGCAGAATCCTATCTTGAGGGTAGTAAATGTGGTTGGGAAGAGTTACAAGGAATTGTGCTTTTGGACTCAGCAACATGGATTCTCCACAAGCTTCCATGCAGGAAAAGATGGTGGAAATTATAACCATGTTTCAGATTCAGAATGCTTCAGTGGTGTACTTTGGCCTGGGAATTTGCATAGGACACCAAAGGGATGGAAAATGCCTACAAAACAAAAACCTATGCGAATCGCGGTCCCAGGCAGAACTACATTTTCCAGGTTTGTCAAAGTTGGTTATGGCAAGAATCGAAATCTCGATAAGTATGATGGATTCTGCATTAAGATTTTTGAGCAGGTGCACAAACATTTGGGGTATGATCTACCCTTTCAGTACCATGCTATCAATTGCACCTATCCTGATTTGGTTCAATTAGTCTATAACAAGGTAGCTATTCTTTTACCTTGTTCCCTTTTTACATTCTTTATTAACTATTATTATGTAATATTAATTTTTTTTTATAATCAATATTCTTATCTTGTGTATGAATTATGATGGAAGACTTATGATGCTGTTGTTGGGGATATAACCATACTAGAGGAAAGATTGCCATATGTGGACTTCACTGTGCCATATGCAGAATCAGGATTGTCAATGTTAGTTCCAGCAAAGTCTGAAGAATCAGCATGGATGTTCACCAAGCCATTCACCTGGCAACTTTGGACAGTTACAGGAGCCATCCTGATCTACACAATGGTAGTGGTTTGGCTACTTGAGAAAGAACCTAATCCAGAGTTTCATGGCAATTGGAAGAGCCAGATCTGCACTGCTCTTTGGTTTACCTTCTCCTCTTGTTCTTTGCTCACAGTTAGTATATATCAATCTCAAACGTTTTAGTATCAATTTTCAATTTGGTTCCAATAATTTACAAGTTTCTAAACAAGTCTTTATAGACAAACCTGAGTAAAATGAAGCTGAATTTTCTCATCTTTCAGGGGAGAAAATGTATCGAAAGTTAACTCGCGTGGTGATGGTGTCATGGCTCTTCCTAGTTCTGATTCTGAATTCAAGCTACAATGCAAGTCTTTCTTCAATGCTCACTGTGAAACAGCTGCAGACAAATGTCACAGACATTGAGTGGTTGAAGAAGAACAACATGAAGATTGGTTGTGATGGTGACTCATTTGTAAGAAATTACCTAGTGGATGTAGAGAGGTTCAAGCCAGAGAACATTATCAACATAACCATTGAAGACAAATATATTGATGCATTTGCAAATGGTAGCATAGTAGCTGCATTTCTTGAATTACCCTATGAAAAAGTCTTCATTAGTGAATACTGTGATGGATACACTGCCTCCACTCCCAGAGCTAGATTTGGAGGATTAGGATTTGTAAGTAATATAGTAGAAAAGTTTTGTTTACCTTACCTTAACCTTAACCTTAACCAAGCCTTTTTTCCCATTAAGTGGGGTCCATACACGATATGCGACATAGTTTTTACTTTGTTGTCGCAGGCCTAATACAACAGTATATGATCCAAATATGTCATTGCCCGTTGCCATGTATGGAAATACGACGTTGTTTTACATTAGTTGTCGCAGGCCAAACAACTCTCTTTGTTTATTCAGGCTTGGGACCGGCTATGTAAAACATAGGCCAAATGAGAAAAGTTTTGTTTACAAGTAAAACAAATTCAAAACACTCTGGCCTCGTTTCAAGTTAGATTAAGATATCATATTCTGTTTTTAACAAAAATATTTTGAATGATTTGATGCAGATGTTCCAGAAAGGGTCCCCAGTGACAAGAGATGTTTCCAGAGCTATATTACATCTGTCAGAAAACGGAGAGCTGAAGAAGCTGGAAGAGGAATGGTTGTTGAGTGCATCACAGAAATGCTCCAACAACATGACCTCCAACGGCATGGAAAGCTTGAGTCTGAGAAGCTTGTGGATTCTATTCGTCATTCCGGTGTCACTTCCACTATTTGTCTGCTACTATCAGCAATCCAATGGTACACCAACTCATGAGAGTATTTGGAGAAGGGTGATTACCCTTGCAAATTTGCAATGCAGATTCATAGCAAAAAGATCAACAACTCAAGTGATGTATTAACATATATGTGTTAGGGTGGATACTACCATGAAAATTCTAATATTATCTTCACATGAAAATTTTTTATTTTAACCATTAGATGAGAAATTAAATGGTTAGATTTTAGTATATAAAAGCGTTACTTTTTTAAAAGTGTTGCTATTTTCTTTAAAAGTATAGTTTTAAAGGCTAAATCCTCACATGAAGATGATTTTCACATCTTCATTTGAGGACTTGCCGTGTGTTATATGCAGGTAAAGTGAGATAATAATATGCTATTAGTTTTAGATGTACAAAAACTTACATTTATAAAAGTGTTTCAGAGTTCATTTATTTATTTTTTTCTCGTCATATACTAATTCGTCGCGAATCTAAGCTCCATTTAAAAGGTTGTCGCTGGCCAATAATTATTACATGCGGCAGACGAGTTTCAAACTCCAAAATTTACTTAAGCCGAACTAATAAATCGCTGTACTAACTCAAGTTAATTAATTAATTTTTTTTAGGAGACCATCTTAAGACCCGCAGACCCGAGTCTTAATGTAGATGATATCAAATGCATCAATGGTGGGACTGGAGCTGGGACCCAAGCCCAAAATCCCCATGCAAACTCGTAATAATTATTTAATCTGGCCCAATCAATTTTTTTATGAAAAAAAAAAACAATGCAGCCCGTATTGAATGTTATTCCACGTGTGACGGTGGCAGTAACCGCAGCAGCAGCGGCGCCAGCAGTAGGAGTGGTAGTATCTGCGCGTTCACGCACAAGAGGAAGAAAGCCACTCGCGCCAATTGGAAGAGGCGGAGCTGCACGCCGCATAAGTTCCAAGCCGCTCAGACTCACAGTCACAGCAATGAGAGCCGTTGTTCAGCGAGTTGCCTCCGCATCCGTCGAGGTTGAAGGCCGCATCGTCTCCGAGATCGGCCCCGGACTCCTCGTCCTTGTCGGAATCCACGACTCTGATTCAGAAGCCGACGCCGATTACATGTCCTCCTCCACCGTCTTCTCTCTCTTCTTGCTCTTTTTATGTTTGTTCGAATCTCAATTTCTAACTTGTTTTTTTGCTTTTTCTTTTGTTATCTTTCCACAGATGCAGGAAGGTCTTGAATATGAGGTTGTTCCCGAATGAAAATACAGCAAAAGCATGGGACCATAGCGTAATTCTATCGATATCTTCCTTGCTATGTTTTCCTATTCTGATTGTGAAATCATATTACAGTGTGCGTGTCTTGTGGTTTTTGCAGGTGATGCAGAAACATTATCAAGTTCTGCTAGGTATTATTCACAATTTCACATTCTAAACGTTGATTATGGAAATTGGCTTTTCATTTTCATTTTCAGCTGAATGATTGTTTTGAATCTGTATGTAACAGTGAGTCAGTTTACCTTGTATGGATTCCTCAAGGGTAACAAGCCAGATTTTCATGTTGCTATGCCTCCACAGAAAGCAAAGCCCTTCTATGCTTCTTTAGTTGACAAGTTCAGGAACGCCTATAACTCAGATGCTATCAGGGGTATCTAACTTGTTCCTGATTCTATTAATCTGCAACAATCATCATTTGAGTAATAGCAATGCATGGTTTTTGTTTGCAATTCATGTTGTCAAGAAGCAATTTATATGTAATTCATGTGCTTACACTTTTATACTACTTACAGTGTGTGGTAATGGAAATAATGACATAGACCTTCCCATACCAAACAATCCCTGACTATTGTGCATAGAAGAATGGTCTAGAGTGGATGATGGCCAAATATAGCAGTGTATGGTATACTGTTCTACTACAGCGTTTCAGGGGAATCTATGGTGGTGTATCCCTTTGTTTTGGGAATTGCAGAAATGATTAAGATTAATGACTTATGTTTCTAATTGTGGCCAACAAGGATTAATATGCCAATTCTATATTTCTATTTATCACGCTCTCTATCAAAATCAAGTTGTTGTTAGGTTGAAAAAATTTGTTTGCCATGCCATTTCCCAAATATTCCAGTGCCTGCTTTCCTTATTATTCACCATTTATTAAATCATATCTATTGACTTATCGATTGTAAAATTATAAATAAAGAACATAACCTCAAAGATTCAAGTGTGGCTATTTGCTGGTTTCCTTAGGATTGCTAGTTGCAGTTGCTTTGCATTGATTCACTTTTAGATTCTGCTGAAGCTATTTAAAACTTTTATGCAGATGGTGTATTTGGAGCGATGATGAAGGTATGTAACATCACCCCAACTCTTGTATGAGGTTCCCTTTGTTGTGTGATTACATCAAACGCTGCCTCTGATTAGTGATAACAATCCTCCCGCTTGTGATGGTGACAGGTAACTTTGGTTAATGATGGACCAGTTACCATGCAGCTTGATTCACAATCGTCCAAGTGAGTAGATGATATTGTTAGTTTTTGAAAATATTTGCCTGTTTCATGATAACATTAACAACTCTGTTTAAAATTCAATCTTCCAGGAATACTTCTGACACCGCAGAATCTTGATCTGCCTTGATGAAAAATGAGCTTTGAATTCCAACCAATTCTTTTCGGCAAAATCATGTAGGAGATGGTTATTCACATGGGTTTTGTTTTGTTGATCATTCTATATGAAGTTCATTATCTCATTATCTGCTACTGGAAATCACTTATCCATCATGGAGAACTATTTCAGTTCAAGGATGCCTGAGGTTGTCCTTGCACATTCTGTTTATATGGAAATAGAGTTCGTATTCTTTTTCGACTCACTAGAGCCAGATGATTATCCTGTGTGAAGGACTAATAACCTTATGAGTTATGACCGACCATATATATGCCAAATTGTAATTTTAATGTAGCATGAATGGCTTATGATTACCCTGTGTGAAGGACTAATAACCTTTTTGTGTACTTTTTGTAGCATGAATGGCTTATGATATTTACGAATACCTAATTTACAAGCACCTGTTCGTCTCTGGTAAGTGTTTTAAGCTATTTTGCAGTATTAGATCAGTTTGACAACAATAATAAATAATGTCATTACATACCATCCGTGATGAGCTACATTAAAATGGGTTGAAGATGTTTCGTGTGCTCTTAATTTCTTGTACAGTAACAACAAATAAATTCTTTGGGCTATAGGGATTAGGGAGTGCTACCTATAACAGTCGGTTTAATAATATAGTATTTATTGTTAAATAATTCTAATCTCGTTTTCTAAGATTCTACTTGTATAATATTGATGAAAGACACTGAACTAAAACGGATCAAATCAAGTGATCATGTAAACCTAAACCCTATCACGGATTCTAAACTGATAAATAATTGGCAAGTGATCCCACCAAACATGAAGCATCTGTGAGTTGATGATGCTAAATATCATGCTGTTAATGTCAAAGGTGAATTAAATGCTCTAAAATCAATATCCATTCCCCTTGCACGTCATTAAAGTAGCTTAGATATTATACAAAATGCATTGATTTCGTTGGTACTATTGGGGACTTTGGGGAGCAAAGCCTTCAATGTTCTATTCAAACTAACAGTAATGTGAAGGGTCCCTACTCCCTACCATTCACATACACCCCCTTCTGCAACCCAATATGAATTCTTCACTCTCCAATGTAATAATAAAGTGAGAACATAAGGTCACATTATTTGGTGCATTTTAAATAACACTAATAATGCTTTGCATATAGTTCTTGCTTTTTTATTATTATTAGCCTCTTATATATATATATATATATATAGATCATAGGCGTTTAATTTTAACTTATAGAGAAGTTCCTTTCTCTGTTGTTTAAGTGTTTGTTGGCCTTTTTGAGGTGGTGTACCTTACTTCCTACCTTTTCTATGTTCCTTATTTCTTTTGTTAACTGATGAAAACGATATCATCCCCCAAATGAGTAAGTAATGTGCACTGTTATCAGATGCATAAAAATCAACGAACGGTGCAGTTTTGTATTATAGTAGTAAGTTGTTGAAAAAAGAAGAAAAAGTGATATGCATTTATGAAAAGCTACTGCTAAGTGCTACTGAATAACATTTTACCACATTTTCCGGTAGGTCGTAGATCATTAAACATGGTGGGGAATGGAGATCACAAAAAACCTTAAATTCCGTTGCCGGGACTTGAACCCGGGTCTCTCGGGTGAGAGCCGAGTATCCTAACCACCTAGACTACAACGGATTGATGCAACTTATTGCAATACATTAGGCTTTAAATTTAGAACATGCCATTTTATTCGTAAAAAAAATTATTTTTAGAAAGAAAATGTGGACTACTCTGAAGCTAACACGTTATAAAATTCTCATGTCACTTGAGAGGTGTCTTCTCCTTAGTAGAGTTCTTCAAGTGTAGGAGGATCTCCTCACTCCTCATTATTATAGTAGTAATAATAATAGTTTTGAACTTTAAATGCTGTATAGTTAATTTTATAGAACCGAATTATAAATGCTCTAACTACCACCTCAACGCATTCTTATCTTGCGAATTTAAAGAGGGGAGAGAGGCTACTATATCAACATCACTTTATTATTATTATTATAAGTATTCACTTGTGAAGGTGGGGAATTTCACTTCATCAATATCTGAGATTGAGATATCTACTTTCCTTGCGGGTCCTTTAACAACAAACAATGGTGTTGGTGGTGGTGAGAATGATGATGATAACAATGGCATTAATAATAATAATGCCATCATATTCAGTAGTTGCTAAAGTGGACGTTGGTCACATGAGGCAATTGGCTGCAAAGAACAATGTTTCATGCATATTGGTTTTTGGAGACTCAAGTGTTGACCCTGGCAACAACAATGTCCTTGGCACCACCATGAAAAGCAACTTCCCTCCTTATGGCAAGGACTTCTTTAACAGCCGCCCAACCGGAAGGTTTAGTAATGGCAGACTTGCCACTGATTTCATTGGTAAACATATATAACTGATTAAGACCTTCATTAGTCTTTTCTAGTCATTATTACTGGAAGCATAAACTGTTCTTCACTATGAAAATATTATTGCTTGGTGACTATTAAATTTAATAATGTTCTTCACCATTGAATCAAAATGTTAAAAGTATTTTTTGAAACTTCTCGCAAATGTCAGGGACATAAACAATACTTTACCCTATATTTAATTTCAATAATATGTGAACTCCTTGATTTGAGTCTGACTAGCTACTTGCAAACACTTGTATACAGCTGATGAGGCAGTGGGGTTCAGAAAAATAGTTCCACCATTTCTTGACCCAAATTTGAAGCTAGAGGATCTGCCATACGGTGTTAGTTTTGCATCAGCAGCTACAGGTTATGATGATCTTACTGCTAATATTTCGGTATGAGTATTATGACATTCTACATTATTATAAATTAAATGTATTTGAGTTTTATCTTATTATCTTGTTTGAGTAATGTGGTGGGGTCTATTTAATTAATTAATTTGATGAAACAGAATGTTCTACCAGTATCCAAACAACTAGAGTATTTCGAACATTACAAGATTCACATGAGGAAATTGTTGGGTGAGGAAAGAGCTGAGTTCATTATAAGGAATGCATTGTATGTTCTAAGTATGGGCACAAATGATTTCCTACAAAACTATTTCTTGGAGGATACTCGCCAAAAGCAATACAGCTTGCAGAAGTTTGAGGATTTCTTGCTCTCCCAAATGTCTAAGGACATTGAGGTTAATTAATTCCCTTAACTCTAATCAAACTAATATTAACTTGCATTTAGAAAATTTGATAGCCTATACAGTAGAAGACATTCTTATTAATTGGCTAGCCTTCAACTTAATTTGTTTGCAACTTTACAGAGATATTATTGTGGTGGACCCATACATTAGCATAGACCAGGGTCCCTTGAGTAAAAAACATGTTGAATAAATGCTATCATTGTGGCAGATTGTTTGAAAAAAGTTGGATATGTCTGACTCTGAATTAAGGATTCCAGTTAGGTGGTTAGAAAAGCTCAGAATTGGAAGAAGTCTCAATTAATGACTTAAATACTCATATGGCCCTTGTTCTGACATCATATATTTACACAAACTGGGTTGAGAGATCATGTCTGAGTTTAATTTTGATTGATTCACACATCGATATTCAATTAGATTAATGTGATTAGATATTCAATTAGATTAATGTGATTAAATGAAAATTTGTTATTTAAATTAGTAACATGCGAGTTAAGTCCCGATTTGGTCTCCAAGATTGGAGATTGCACTAAATTGATCCCTAAGATACCAATTGTATAAATAAGTTCCCAAGTTTATAAAAAATGCACGGCTTTAGTCCTTCTGTCAAAGTTAGGGAAACGATGTTAGTGATGTGGACAAGTCAGGGAAACCCTTGGCAGGTCAAAACCTTTGAGAGTGATCATAGTTGTGTGATCATAACTTGTCCAAAACGACGTTAACTCACTATCATGCATATCTTTTTTTATTTTTATTTTTTGGTAAACTAGCATATCTTTTTTTTATGTGGATACAATGCAGATGATGCATAGGCTAGGGGCCCAAAAGCTAGTAGTTGTTGGGGTGCTACCTCTTGGGTGCATTCCGCTTATGAGGACCCTTAAGAACACCAACAACACTTGTGATTCAACTTTGAACGATGTGGCCAACTCATTCAATGCAAAGCTGTCAAAAAAGTTGGCCCAATTGAAGGCAAAATTGGGCTTGACAACAGCATATGTTGATGTTTTTGGTATGATCCAAAGAGCAGTATCAGAGCCCAAAAAATATGGTTTTGTGGAAGCTACAAAGGGATGCTGTGGAACAGGTTTGGTTGAATATGGTGATTCATGCAGAGGGTTGAACACTTGTTCAAATCCTGATCAATATATCTTCTGGGATGCTGTTCATCCAACACAGAAGATGTACAAGATTATTGCTGATGAGGCCATGGAATCCATTGCTAATGAATTTGCTTAATGCATCTAAGCCTCAACCATATTATAAATATAAATATATAATATGGTTAGTTAGTTAGTTTGTTGATTTGGTGTGTACGTGGACATTATTTTCCTTAATTTGTACCAACCAAACCGTTTAGTCTAGTTAAAACGTGCAAGAATAGTCATAAAATAATTTCCTTGCAATTCCACTATCTTAATCTCTAAAAACATATAAATGGTTTAAGCAAAAGGATTTTATAAAAATATGTATTTAATATTTCATAATTTGTTTTATTATTCTACTATTAAACAAGTTCGATGATTTTATCATAATAAATTTGATTATATTAGTAATAATTAATTATTTATTTAGAAAAACATATATATATATATAGTAGCTATTTGATAGCTGGTTTAATTTTTTTTCATGGTAGTACAAATTTGTGTATTGTCATGTACATTTAGCACTTCTTGTAATATGCACGCATTTTGTATGGTAGTAATATTAAGAGAGCTATTGTATACTATATAAATATAAGATACACATGCAATGTCTAGTGTCTGATATAGACTATAGAGTAACCTCATTGTATGGTTCCATTTGAAAGAAAATACAAGAAGAATAGATGCCATATATAATATAAGCAGGAAGAAGCTAAGGAAGTGATGATTAATAATTATTTCTAGCTAGTTGTTGATAATGAAATCAATAATTGGAATGCTAGCCCAGAAGAGATTGTGGTATGCTTTATCTGTTGGGTGAATTGCATCCCAGAAAACATACTTGGATGGATCAGAGCACGCACCTGAAATCTTGTTACACAATATTGATGCTTCAATATACCCACTTCCACAACACCCACTTCCAACCTCATCAAATCCTACCATATACATTAATACATAATATACCAATGTTAGCAATAATAATGAATATAATGTAATGTGGTATATCAAATAATCAATTTAATTAGTGATACAAACCAAATGTTTGAGGTGCTTGGATCATTTGGGCTAATGGGGCATATATGTCAACGTAGTAGATTTTAGGTGGTGATGAGATATTATTATTGAGGTTCAATTCAAGAAGGTGTAGCTCTTGTTGAAGGAGATTGTTGTAATCTCTTGCAACGGATGAATACTGATCGATGCATTCACGACCATTATCAGTGGAATAATTCGAATTCAAGGTAATCACCAATGGTAAGCATCCCATTGGAGGTACTCCAGCAACTGCAATTTTTCTAGCACCTTCTGCCACCACATCCTGATGCATCATTATTTACCAATTTAATTTGGAAATAAATTCAAATCTATTATTATTCTTTATCATGCAAGCTACTGCTAGTGCTACCTAAGCTAAGAAGCTAGCTAAGCAAAAAGATTAAATTAAACAACTTTAATTTCTTCTCAATGTAGATATTCCTAATAATAATCCTAAGTTGTATGCATCATTATACCCTAGATTATATATTAATCGAAATGTTCTATTATTGTTTTTATGTATAGTTCTTAATTATAAAATATTTTATAATTGAATTAATTTAAAATTAACAATTAGACACCCGATATCATAGAATACCTGATACGCTTCATATATTATATATTATAGGTGTTTCGAAGTATCAAATGTTCAAATGCTTTTAACTGTTGATTTTGAATTGATTTTAATAATAAAATATTTTTTATTAAAATCAACTGTTAAAACCAATGGAACATTTGATACCCCGGAACACCTGAACATCTTCCTATATTATATGTCTACATATATAACCAGATTGAACAGAGTGACATAAAAGTAAAACCAAATAGAACCCTCAAGAAAGAAACCTATCATGGGGAGATGCTGATTGCCGATCCGATTTCATGGATCTCTATCATCATATGCAAATATGAATGCTTCTTTAATTTCATGACCTTGTTTTAATCAGACCTAGAACTCTACAAGGCCCCTCTTTTCCTTCTTTAGCCTCACTAGCCTCCTTCACCCACACGTTTTACAATATTATAAATCAGATACACATCAAAGTCCACGTTAAAGTAGTTATTATCATTGCTGGCTAGTGCGGTGGTCCATTTAATTATTTACCTTAACCTATTCAAATTTACCTACAGTATATCCTAGGTTCATACCATGCAGTAGCTATCTAAGTCCAATGATTAATTTCTCTATAAAGATAAAATGGACGATCTTCCCAAGCAAGCAGCTCACTCCATTTTTATTTTTTAAGGAGAATTGAATCCAAAAAATACTTAGTTACGTAACACAGACCCTCATCTATCTATCTTAACTTGCGTAGATTTTATAGTATGTATATGGACGGTCTTTCAAGATAATATTGGGTCCTCACTACTACTAATAATGAGTTTCTAATTGATTCTTTTCTTTATCATCATTTTATTGATTGACATAAATGTAGTTTTTCGTGTGCGTGTATGTGTGTAGTCTCCAGTTTGAGTAACCAAAATTATTGATACCAACCTTTACGGCTGTGGCTATGCCTACCGTATTCATGGCACCTTCTACTTCTACGTACTCTCATCATCTCATCTTTTAATTTTCTTTCATTTTCTTGTGGTGGCCAACTTATCTAGCTTCGAAAAATTGTGGGGGTTGGATCTCTATTAGTTTTAATTTATTTTTCTTATCTACCCTCAACAACCATATACCAAAGACAACTACACTTATTTCCAACGTAACTCACACATACTTAAACAACTTATTTAATTTGTATATGTACTTTTTAAGCTCCATGAGATGTAATTAATTAATTGATTAATTATAGTATAGATAAGGGTTTTATGTTGGTAAAGGATATAGATAATGTTATGAATCACATGTTTGTAAGTTGCAATCATTCTATCCTACGCATTTCTGAAATAAGAGAATTGTAATCTCTGATGAATATTAGTGGAAGAAGCTAATTAGTACGACCAAAGATTAATTTTACCAAATATGAATTTGAGAAAAACCAAAAGTCATACTATTCTCAAATGAGAAATCAATGTTTCTATCTCCTATGTATCATCACATCTAATGAACTTCGCTTTGAAAGGAAAATACTACCTATTTTTAGGGTGTTTGATTGTTTGAAACTTTGAATTGAAAGTAACCATGTCAAAGGGAAATTATAATTGAAAATTACTTTTATGCTTTCCTAATGCAATAAGGTTACTTGTTCTAATGATCCTATTTTGAAAAGAAAAAAAATAGTATAAGTCGGTAGTAGAATAAGAGACATAAATAATTATATTTATAATATATTCTCTCACGCAATTTACTTCTATTTTTTTTACATAAATTTTTTTAGAAGTATTTTTTATTTGTCTTATTTTGAAATTATTATTTTTTTGTTTCAACAAGGTGATCATGTCATGGCACTAATTGACTTACATAATGCTCTAATACATCCTTTTATAATTTAATTAAAAGATTTTGAATTTTAATATTGAAAATAAAAGAAAGTTATGAATTATATGTAATAAAATATATTTTTTTAAAAGAATTTACACACCAACTCTTCTAATATTGCCGTTACATATACAATATATATGGAGTGTAGATATAGATTATCATATTTAGCGTCATGTTTGATATATTATTTATCAGTAACCATTAAGTAATAATAGTAACAGAATTTGCTTATACTGAAATTCATATCGTTTCCAATAACACGAATAAATGATATATCAACACAAGACAATGACTCAACGTACCATTATTAACCATCATAAATATTTACAATAAAGAGTTAGGTGGTTCATCGACAAATAATTTATAGTTGTAGTCATCAGAAATAGTCTAGTATATAAGAGATTTCAAAAATATCCATGCAATTTTAAATTTAAATTTTGTAGTCCCCAACACAAGCAATAGAAACAGCATTTTTTTAAAACAAGTTAATAATTTATTTTTTCGTAGTAGTTTGTTCTTCAACAGTATATATATAATTACATTCACAGCAACTAACATATATATAATAAAAATATATATAAAATGAAAATTAAAGTGCGTATAGTAATAGTGTTCAATTTTATAGCCACATATATATGATCACGTGTGAAAATTTGATGAATTGAGATAGATGATGAAACCTGTATAAAGTCTTTGACTTTTTGAATCAAGAATTGCTGATAGGATAAGATAGTAAAAGTTCTTCTTCGGATTGGTAGAGTGAAGTAATTAAGAACGAAATCGTTGGTACCAGCACTCAAGAAAAATGCAGCATTCTCTATGTGATTCTCAGTTGCTTCTTTACCAAGTTTAACCTCTAACTTGTTTTTGCATTCTCTGAAATACTCCAACTGTTTTCCTATTGGAATCACATTCTGTATTTAATAATATCAAAGACATTTCATTACACTTAAATAGAAAAGAAAAATCATGATAATAATTATATATAAAATTAGTCCTCAAATATTTGTGAAGTGGATATTTTAGTCTCTAACAAAATTAATTATCTAGATTAGTTCCCAATTTTAATGAACGTCATATATTTTAGTCCATAACAAAATTAATTATTAGATTAGTTTCCAATGTTAATAGATGTCAGATACTTTAGTCATTTCTTAATTTTCGTCAATCATTAATGATATGATCCGATCCGACGTGGCACGTGAAACTCTATTAATGTTGAAGATTAATCTAATAATAATTTTGTTAGGGATCAAAATATGCACTTTAGAATTTTCTAGAGACTAATTCGGATATATATTATTAAAGCTAGGTGCCTCTACAATATAAATATAAAAGTGTATAGAGTTAGAGAGATGTAATAATAATCGTATTTTCAATCCATGAATACATAAAAAGATGTGTAAGATAAAATTAACTATTATCTATATATTTGTATCACTTGACATCTGTATCTTAGAATTCGACTTAAAATTAAAGTTTAAAACGACTTACACTGATTGATGGTGTAAGTTGGTCAAAGCCAGAACCAGCAGAGGCAAAACTAACACCAGTGATAAGCTCTTCAACGCTCAGGTTTGGATCCAAATAAGGTGGAAGAAACGATTTCTTCACACCTGCATACGAAGCTATATACATGTGTGTGTGCATTGCACATATGATATAATGTTAATTAATTAGTAGCAAATAATTTGAAGTTGAATGAATAATAATATAGGAAATAATTCGGGTGCTCCATAGTTTATAGTAATTCAATGATCTTAATCGTTGATTTAATTTATATATATTTTAAAATTATTTTATAATTGAAATCAATGATTAAGATCATTGAATTATCATATACCTTAGAGCAGCTTCCAATAATACAGTGAATGAAGTGATGTAGGTATGTACCAATGTAATCAGTGGCAAGTTTGCCATTGCAGAATCTACCAGTTGGAAGATGGTTAGGGAAATCGATGCCATAAGGTGGGAAGTTGCTTTTGAAAGGAGTGTTTATGTAGTTATTGTTTCCAGGGTCAACGGTCGAGTCTCCAAACACATAAAACCCAGAAATCTTACTATTATTATTATTGTTGAAACCTTCAACCATCTGGCACAGAGTAAACAAAATAATGTGAACAAGAGAAAACAAAGAAGAAGAAGTAGAGGTCCCCATTATATTTTTTTAATGGAATATTTCCAATTTTCCAGATATAAACTACTGAACAAGCTTAAGTTTTTCTCAGTGAATACTACTACTGCCTAGTGCCTATTGTGTGTACCTTTTATAGAGTCTATGGACCAATTATTGCTCATCGTACAGATTAAACCCTACGTAGAACGTACCATCATGCATAATGACCAAAATAACCCTTTATTTCATTCGCATTTCATATGTCTCGGCCTAGCTTTCAACTACCACTGTAATTGTAATACTTACAATAATAATCATAGTCATAATCATAATAATGTGCGTAAAAAAGAAGATGATCGGATAGATCTAATATGATACTATAGTACAAATTAAATATGGTTTTGTGTTATAAGTTAGTTTGGACAATTTTAGTTTAGTGTTAATCATGTTAAACGAGGAAGAATAACTATTGCACCGCAGACAGTACCCGTTCAGCTACTTGGATATAATTAATAAGGAACATTATTACTAATGAGAAAATCACATTTAACCATCAATTGCGTCTAATAACTTGAAACATTCATTATTATCGGAAAATTAAATGTAATAAGTTAATCCTAAATATGATGATCACGTAATCTTGTTATGGCACTGCCATCCAGACTGGTAAGTGTCAAACTTCACCTGGTTGTTCACTAATCAATTTCATTCTTTTCGTCTAAACCAATATAACTAACTAGCTAGCTCCGAAATTAGGGTTAGGATATCTATATTTTTTTAGCAGTTATATACCGTTGGATTTAGGGTTTAACATATTAGTATTAGATATGGGTTTTTGTTGAGTAATTTTAATAGACCTGGTTTGTATTTAAAAGAAAGTGTTTTTAATTTTCAGAACTTTATAAAGAAAAAAAAAATGATTATTTGATATTTTTTTTTTGTCAAGGTATGATTTTTTGGTATTGTCATGGGCCGTTTGAACCCGATCCACACCACAACATGGTATGATTATTTAATTGTTTTCCGCCACCATCCAAAAAAAAATTGTTTTCCGCAGGAGTTCATTGGGTTCGATTACATGCTAAAGCCCATCATACAGAGCTATACAAGCCCAACTCTCACAATAAGTGTAGTCACCACTCCGCAAGGGTTCGTTAATTCGTTCCTTTAACATTTTGAGATGGACTATCTCCCAATGCTAGATAACCGTGAAGAAAACTTCAACCAACAACTTAGATGAGATATTTTAAATTTTTAGGTTTTGAATGTTTTATTTTTAAAAAAATATAAAGTTGGGTGATGGTTGTTTTAGATTTCAGATGTTCTTTAATTTTTATTGTAGATGTTTTATAAATAATAGTTACAATTTTTTTAGCTGATTTGTTGGTTAAAAAATTATTAATTACTTATATTTTTCTATTATCTACTTATAAATACTCATTTAAATTCATGTTTTACAAGAAACTTTATATGAAGTTGACTGCACGTGAGTCTTAAACGATTCATATTTTTGATGTGTTTATTTAAAATGAATTTGTGTTTGAAGTGGCTACTAAAATGGAGATATAAATATAAATAAGAATAATAGTAATAAGTAATAAGGTTGATTGAAGGAAACGCAGGCAGAGAAAGGCATTGCGGAACATATGGAGGTTCATGGAACCGAGACCGTCACGCCGTATTCTTAATTTTTTATGCAATACATATACATACCTCCCATTTTGCTTCACTCTTAATAATTCTCTTTATTTTCTACTTACTACTCTTATCTTATTTTAATGACCCAACCGTGTGCCTTATATTTCTTATTATTATCAATACATCACTTATTATTAATCAACACCCACAAATATTCTTTGCCATCACCAATTATTACTTCTTTACGCCACCGTGTATTGTATGTTTTCATTTCTAATGGATTATTCATCACATACATATATATATACTATTTTCGCACAGCTGCCTTTATTTATTAATAAATGACGGAGAAATAATCAATACAGACAAATTAAAAATAATGCTGATCGCCACCACCCCACGATTATTGGAGAAAAATATGTATTTTCTTTTTAAAGACAATTAATTATTATATTATTAATCAAGCCCAACAGTATCCATGTGTTATAATATCTTTTAGGTCAGGAAATTAAAATTAAATGTAACCAAGAAATTAGAATAATGATTTGATAATCTAAATATATGTATATATGGCTATGGCATAAATTTCGTAAGATATAAATAAGTTGTATGACTATGTACGTAGTTTAATTAGCCATCTCATAATTCATCCCCTTATACTTTTTCGTTGATACGCAATAAAGTAAATTATTTTCCGTGCATGACTTTAGGGTTTCGTACAAATTATTATCATATATACTATTATACTGTATTCTATACTATACCATTTAGTCAAATAACAATCCACGGTTAAAAGCAACTAAAATTGTTTTAACATTTAATTTCCCTTCGGTTTGACTTATAAAGCATTAAATTATTGAAAAGTGATGATTGCCCCCGAACTCCAACAAGAAACAATGAAAGCAACAAAGTCCACCCTTGCCAGATCACACTGAAATGCTTCATCATCATCATCATCAGTTTCGTAATGTTACAAATTTATCTCTGAAATTGAGGGATTTATTCCAATACAATGCATAAAATATAGAGAATCAAATGATTGAACAAGCACACAAGTCAAGAATAAAACCTTATCTTATATTATTTTAATCTTGTATTAGTCCTGAAATACTGCCATAAGGTATCTATAGCTGGAGAGATCATCAATCAATGTATTAATTAATGCACAAGTTTTCCAACTGTGTTCCAATTCACTCATCATTTATCTCATTAAATCAAAATATATATACAATAATAATATATAATAAATATGAGCTGTCAAATTAAAATTAAAATAGCATTCACACTTTGATTAAAAAAGTTTATGTATATATATAGTTACATTCATAATAATAAGTCACTTTATTTCATCAACATGGATAATCATTATGATTCAAATTGTGGAGGGATTCTTGAGAATGTATGGGCTAAAATTATCAGCAATCAAAGAGGAGAAGATCATCATGTCAGAACATATGGTGATGCTGATGCAGCAGAACAACCCTGCAATTCATCATGGGAAGAACTTCCAGAGCTTGATGGAAGAGACAACAATATTCTGCAGAGGCTTCCAAGCTTAGGGAGGTGGATATCAATGGGAGCTGATTTCTGGGAAGATGTTCTAGAAGGAATTGTTATTAACCCAAATGATCATCCAGCACCAGAAGCAGCAGCAGCAAGAAAGAATAATGAACAAGATACTAAAGAATTAGAGAAGAGGGTGAAGATGACAGAGAAAAAGGTGGTTACAAAGCACTACAGAGGAGTAAGGAGAAGGCCATGGGGGAAATATGCGGCGGAGATTCGAGATTCGTCGAAGAAAGGTGCTAGAGTTTGGCTTGGGACATTTGAGACAGCTGAGGAAGCAGCATTGGCTTATGATAAAGCTGCTTTGAGGATTAGAGGGCCAAAGGCATATCTCAATTTCCCATTTGAGACTGTTTCAAAAGCTTTACAATTTGGTCATAAAGTTGATCATCATTGTAATAATAGCTTGTCACGGAAGAGAGGATCATCATCAATATCAAGGGGCAGGGATGATGATGAATTTGGTGAACCTCCAACAAAGAAGGTAGCAGCAGCAGCAGCAGGAGGGTTTGATGATGAAGGGATGTTAGATGTTTTTGTGTTTCAGGATTTAGGGAGTGATTACTTGGATAATTTGCTGTCTTCCTTTTAATTATTACTAAGATGCATGGCATGGTTGAGTTGTATGTTACCTAACATGATTTTGGAGAAGTGTATGTATGTATAATTTATGAACATTGCTACGGAACCAACTTTAAGAAACAATTACGAAGTGAATATTATCATCCAAAATTTATATCATTTTCATATATAATTTATTGTATCAGATAACCAAATTGTATATCATTTATTATTGTTTCAATTTCTTCGCTATATCAAACTAAATATCTTGCGCATGTATATTTAATCCATTTATTGATGAAAGCGTTGATGCTATGTTCTAGGCTCTAATTAACACCCTATAGTTCTATGAAGGACCCAGTTATTGTGTGATGATGTGACAACAGAGAATGTGATGAGGGAACCACAATCAACCACAATTCATATTCTTTTTGCATCTTGCATGGATCCGAATAATGCAGCTCTTGTTGGATCAACGATATTTTTATTTAACTAAATCACGATTATCAAATATATATACATAATTCAGCATAAAGTTGTTATTTTTAAATAATTAGATCATAATTTAATCAAATATATTAAATTATTTAACAGTATTTAACAAGTAAATTCACACGACTTATTATATTCTTCACGCTATTGTTTCATCATGATCATCAGTATCATTGATTTTGTTGATGATCTGGATTCGGGGACAACCTTAGTTAGGGCCTAAATTGCGACGACGAAGGTTTTAGCTTGAGATTATTATATTGTTAAATACAATAATTATTGCGTGATGATGATTAATTGCTACTATATGTATTGGGGACAATGCAAGTTGAGCTGTTTGATCCATCAATTATCCATCCTTATAAATATACACTTTAATTTCCATAGATTTAATAATCAATCTGTTGACACCAATAATATGCATATACATATACATATATCATCACCGACTATTCATCAATAATCAACGATCTAATATATATGGCATACTAGGCCTTTTCTTTTTTCTTTTTCAAATATTAATTATCTAAAGATAGCTCTGTGGTGTTTTGTCCTTTTTTTTTATTTTGTTGTTCATGAACACGGCCATTATCACTGCTGTGCTTTCTTAGCTGTGTATGTATGTAGATATTCTTAAGATGATATTTAATAATTCAATTCTCCTTTTTTTCTTCATGCGAAGGCGGATACTGAGTTTCAGTGTCGCAGTCGACATCATGCGAAGTTATTTGTTATAAAACACTAAATAATTTAACATATTTAACTAAATTGTCGTCAATTTAAATTAACAACTTTATGTGAAGTTAATTCCAGTTGAATTTCTACCGCTAACAACCTAAGTGCTAAGCAATTTTTTCCCTCCTTCGCTGTTGTAATTTTTAAGATGCAAACAAAATACATACATATGAAAGCCGAATCAGAGACGTATGAAAAATTTAATTTGTGAATTTCGATTACTTACTTGGTGAAGATGTTATCTTAAATACAGAAAAGTATATGAATAATGGTAGCTAGCTAGCTAGGTGGTGGTGGTATTATTATTAGTAGTGGAAGAAGCAGCAGCAGCAGCAACAACCTCAGCAGGGAAGTTCAACAAGGCCTTGGAGCCTCTCATCTTGAAAGCAGCTTTATCATAAGCCATGGCTGCTTCTTCCGCTGTTTGGAACGTCCCTAGCCATATCCTTGCTCCCTGTCTCGCCGAGTCTCTTATCTCCGCTGCATACTTCCCCCATGGCCTCCTCCTTACTCCTCTGTAGTGCTTCTTCTCTATAATCCTCTTTGCTTCTATGCCACGCCTCTGCTGCTCTCCCCTGCTGCCACCATTACTCATCACCGTGAACGATGACGCTTCATGATTATTATTACTGGCCTCGTTTAGGACTTGGAATATAACCATGTCCTGAGAATCATTCTCATTTAATGGTAACTCTGTTTGGGATTGGGATACTATAGCCATGCCTAATGCCTTGGATCGAATCGATCTTCTTTTCTTTCTAATTCTGCTCTAAGATTGTTACGGTGTTAATTAATTGAGTGTGGTTATGGACTTTGCAATGAATAAATGGGGCTAAAGGTGGGGACATGGAATATTTTCGTGAGAGAAGTTTATTTTGAACAATTGACTAAGACTTTTCTATTCATTCTTTGTCATTGCCAATTTGCCATTACATTTCCTCCTATTTACAATAATGCACTTATTTTAATCACATATTCGATTATTACGAGTTATGATAGATATACGTTAAAATTAGTAATTAGTATATAATATATATTAAAATACGGTAATGCTATATGTACACCTCTTTTTGGTGTACACCTCCAACCAAGTCCCAAACGAACAGATTTTTATATATACAACGAACATGTTTTCATAGTTGACACGAACAGATTTTAAAACTTGTTCGTTTGCTTTTAAAAATCTGTTCGTTCTAGTAGTAAAACAACGAACATAATTTATAGTTGACATGAACATGTTAAAAATCTGTTCGTTTACTTTAAAAAATCTATTCGTTCTAGTAGTAAAAATCTGTTCGTTTAAGACTTGGTTGAAGGTGTACATCAAAAAGAGATGTACATCAAGATTAATTCATTAAAATATAACATATATAGTTTAATTTATTTTTAGTATATATTATATTTAATATTTTAATATGTATTATATATCGATAGTTAATTTTAATTTATGATTTTAATGTGCAAATCTCGTGTGTAATATTGAAGTCCGTGTTAGTAGTGATTTCTTGCTGGCGTTACGGGGTTGTGGAATTTTAGAAAGTATGTGACCCCACATGTGTTAATTTCTTGTGGAGTAAATAAGGTGTGCATATGGGTCCAAATTGAATGAGAACGTTGTTGAAGGTAAGCCAATAACAGAGTAACACACATTGTAATTTTGTAAGAAGGATCCATCGCAAACTTGTAGGAACTTATTAATTAATGATTAGACAATAAGGGGTGTGCGTGTGTGTTGTAGCTGTTACTTTCCAAGTATTATTAGGTTTTGGCTGTGACACCATATTTGGAACTTGGAAATGATACAAAATCATATATCAAGGGAATACGCCACATATTGGAAAACGGGGACTAAGAAAGGAAAATGTTTCTCCCAGTAATAGGAATGTTAATAATATATTAATATTGCACAAATTAGCAATTTACTTGCAATAATATTGTTGTTGTTGTTGTTAAGGTGGGACAAAAACATTTGAAGGTAAATTGTCTATCCATGAGTCATGATTGGGAACAAAAGTCTCACCCATTTAATTACAAGGGAGCAAACAACATATTACACATTGGAAGGGTTATAATAGTCCCACTTGAGCAAATTAAATTTGATTCATAATTTTATGAGAAATATGTGTAGTTTGCTTTTACTTTTCATTTTTAATATTTAAATATGTTTAGTTTTAACATATTGAGATATTGTCAGATATTTCACATAAATATTCAACTATATTTATTATTTTAGATAATTAATTATATTGTAAATATAAAAAATTATGTTTACTAACATGATATGATCAAATATGTGGTTTATTCGTTATAATATAAAAATTTTATTAAAAATTAATGTTTATAAGATATAGAAGATAAAATTCGTATTGTAATATCAACTTACACGGTAGGAATAATTTCTCGTCAAATATACATGTAAATTTTTGTTATATTAAGAATGCATGAAAAAAAATCCTAAAAATGATTTAAAAAATTTCATAAAATTTAAGAGTTGGGGTAGATTTGTAATTGTATGAACTTCCGGTGGCAAAAGCAAGAAGGAATCACAGCTCAACTAAAGCTTCCTCATAGGATGACGTAAGTGATTTGGCAATCTTGGAAGACTTTCCATAGCGTGACGTCATCATCGACGACAACAGCTGATTAGTAAATTTGTGGGGCTCACACAGTTACTAGAAGTCTTATTTCAGTCTCCTTTATAACTTTTCTTAGTAACCCCTTTCATATTTTTTCCTTTTTCCTTTTTTCTGCATTTTTTTAATATCTAGTTTTTATATGTTATACTTTTTTCTTCTATTATATTTACAATGTTTTATTTTTCAAATAATGTTATAGACAAAAAAAAATCGTATTGCGAAGGAACGAAAGTTTTAAATGTTTTATTCTAGAGGAAAAGAAAAATAAAAAATTGGGAACTAAATACTAATTAATGACATGTTATTATATTGGAAGAGTAGAAAGTATCTAGATTGTAGTGGGTTGCCACGATGGCTTCACGTGGATTGAAATTTTGACCAACGAAAATAGACATTTTCACGTTGAACTTCTTTTCTTTTATATGTTCGATCAAACTGTTGAGTGTTTTTAGAGAAGTGCGTAGATTGAGGAAGACAAATCCAGTTTGGCATTGAATACCACCCATACTCTATGATTCTTCTGCATTTGATTGAATGAATGAAAAAGCATCCAAAGTTGAATTTGAAGTCCGTCAAAGTTTGACGTGGAACATGATCAAAATATTGCTATATATGTTCTGGATGGAGATGGGAGAGTGGTTCGTTTGTTGAGCTAAAGTATTTTTCACCTTCTTAATTAACTGCTTGTTTATACCTTTGGATACTCTTTTAGCTCAACTAATACACGGATATAATCATAACCGGATGGTGAAGTCAATTAGAGATATTACAAACTCAACAACACAAAAACAATGGGCTAATTTTATACAATGGAAGATCATTTTCAGTAATTTGAATCTAGGGTTAAGATCATTTTGTGGCTGAAGTCATGTCTCAACGTGCCATTGTTTGACTTGTGCCTTAGTTAATAATCAAAAGGATAACCCATTTAAGAAAACTTTACAGGTAGAATATTTTCTTCTTCTTCTTCTTTATTTTTATTTTCCAATCGTTTTTGTTTTTTGGTCGGCATGGAAACTGATTTGATTTTCCCCCTAAAGGCCTTATATATTGGGCCCATCTTATTTTAATTCAAAAGGCCCATATGATTACTATTAGTTTGTGAAGATTATTTATGCTATCCTTAGGCCCAAATCCGGTTTCCTAAGAAAATCCACTTCCAAAAAAAAAAAACTTCACTAAAGAAATGTCAATTCAAATTAATTATTAGTTTAGTTTTAGTAAGTGAATATTGTGAATATTGTATGATAGGGATCATATGTTTAAATTTCTGTTGGAAATACATCAATTAAAAGAGTGACAAGCGCTAAACTTATTCTAATGGTAATTAAAAAAAAAAAAGAAAGAATAGTCATGATGAAATGATTTCTCAACAATCAAAATGTAGGAGAAACAGTGGACCCATGGAACAGCCTTGGCTAGCGATGGAACAAGCTGGAAGAATGAAGATGTAACTGGGAATCTCAATTCTCAGCAAACTAAAGTCAGAACTAACTTTTTGACTTGCTTTCATATCATATCATACCTTAATCATAGTACATTGTTTAATTAAGCAAAATTCCCTTTAACTTTTTTCAATTTTCATCAATCATTGATTCATTCCCTCCCTTTCCCTACACTTAACCAACTAACGCCACCACTACACCTACTTTGTGTTACCCTCTCCCTTCTATTGGTCCTTGCCCTTAAAGAAAAGAAAAGAAAAAAGAAAAAGCTTTTGTAGATTAGCCACAACTATAGTTGCTGCTAGGTTGTTAAAGTTATAATAGTTTTTTGGTTGTTTATAAGTAAAGAATCTCTCTTAATTGTTCAGAGGAACAAGAAGAAGAAGAAGAAGAAGAAGAAGAAGAATGGCTACTGCTAGATTCATCAAGTGTGTTGTAGTAGGGGATGGTGCTGTTGGAAAAACTTGCATGCTTATATCCTACACCAGCAATACCTTTCCAACTGTAACTATTTTTTGTTTATGTTTCTTTTTAATTCATCATCAAGTAACAAAGATAATTAATTAGCATTGTTTTGCTTTTATGATAGGATTATGTTCCAACAGTGTTTGACAATTTCAGTGCTAATGTGGCGGTGGATGGCAGCACTGTGAATCTTGGTCTCTGGGATACTGCTGGTTAGTCTTAGTCATTTCTATGTTTGTTTGTGATATTATTACATGATTTATTATGCTATTAAATTATTAATTAACTATGTTAATTAATGTGGTTTAATTGTGTGGATTACAGGACAAGAAGATTACAACAGGCTAAGGCCTTTGAGTTACAGAGGAGCTGATGTGTTTCTTCTGTGTTTTTCTCTCATCAGCAAAGCCAGTTATGAGAATGTTTCCAAAAAGGTTTATTTATTTATATATATGATTTTGAGGTTGTATATTAATTAGTATCTGACACATTTTCAAGAAGTATTTAAGAGGATTATTGAATTATTAATTAATTAACAGTGGATGCCTGAGTTGAGACATTATGCTCCAAATGTGCCTATTGTGCTGGTGGGAACAAAATTAGGTATCATCAAATAACTCTCTGTTTGTTATGAATTAGTATATCACTCATATTTTGATTTTCAATTTGACTCCGATTTGTAAAGATTTGCGAGATGATAAACAATTTCTGATTGATCATCCTGGCTCCACACGAATTACCACTTCTCAGGCATGTCGTTGTTCAAATTAAAAATTAAAAAAAAAATGGTTACTTAGAATATGAATACCTTTTATATGGACAATTTATTTATTTGACAATTATTGTGATATTATTTAACAGGGTGAAGAATTAAAGAAAATGATCGGTGCAGTAACCTATATAGAGTGCAGTTCTAAAACACAACAGGTAAGTATATTGTGAAGCAAAGTAGTTTCATCTTTGTGTTCTGATTTTCTTTAATTATTATACTATTTTGTGTTTCAGAATGTAAAAACAGTTTTTGATGCTGCTATAAAGGTTGCATTGAGGCCACCAAAAGCAAAGAAGAAAGGACGCAGGAAAAGAACATGCAGTTTCCTCTGAATATTTTATTTTTAGATTGAGTTACTTAAATATTATAGAATTGAAATACAGAATGAAGTTCATTGATGTATGTATGTTGAATTAATATTATTTGCCTTTTGCACCAGTGTTGAGTTGATTTTCATTTTACTTTTTGTAAGTGGCTTCATCAATCACATAATTTAGTAGAGGCTTCTGAATTCAATTTAATCAGCTAACCTTGAAACTACTTCATCATCATACTTCTCCGTAGATTCTTCCGAATTAGTAGCTGCTACATTTATTATTAGTTGAAGCCAATTCAAATCCAAGTTCTGTGGTGATGATATGATGATATGATATGAGTAGTAAATGCATGCGTTACTTCAAATTCAAGTTTTCATTGAAAGCACAAAGTTGAATTCGGGAAACACTAACAAGCAGTTATGTATGATGAACTACCTATTCATTATTGGAGATTATGTGCTCTAGGCTATTCAGCATTAAATCAAGTGCAGTGCTTACAATTAAGTTACACTTTTATTTCTTCCCTTTCACTTTTTTTTTTTTAATTTTTTTCATAAGACCCTAAAATTAGTCTAAAATTTTTATACGCTATTGTTATCTTCTTATCTATATTGTATTTGAATATTTAATAATTGTATCTAAAAATAACAATAGTCAAAAATAAAAATAAAAAAAAGAAAGAGAGAGAAGTATTATATTTTTGAAGTAGACAAATGGTGTGTACAATATTTTGATTTCATTGATATTTATAGGGTTTTTGAAGTCATGAAATAAATGTGACGCAGCAAGCAATAGTTGTGACAACTTTCTGTCTCTAACACCAAATTTTTTGTGCCAACATAATATTATAAGTATGCTTAGGGGGCATCCAAGTTGATGATGATGGCATGCATGTGCAACAACATTAAAGCATTGAATATCCACCATGTTGTGTATTTACTACGTGCATGTTAGCATTTAGTAACTGTCGTTGGCGCAACTTTAGCTACGACACACAT